>JAQFXU010000917.1:0-37742 GCA_034693705.1 Spatulosminthurus flaviceps
AGTTAAAAAAATTAATTCGCTACTTCATTTTTTACTAAACGCGGGATGTCCGCGAAATGGGTTCTAGGACTAACTGTACATTAGTCAAAAGATCGCATCGCCAAGAGGAAGTGACGACAGTTGTGCCATGACACTTATATCCTATACGCGCGTATTAAATCTGCAGCTTTTGTGCTCAAATTTGTGGCTAGATCTCACCGTTCGGACTAAAAGACTGCCATGTAAAAGTCACTTTTGAATAGTAATGTTAATAGCAATAAGCAACTGAGAACTTCAAGGTTTCATTTGAGTGAGGTATGGCAGAGTTATAAATATTTCCCAGGGATGATTAATACAATGAGTGAAGTGTAGAACGCAAAGATGTGTTGGTATTCCTTCACAATACTAGACCTCATAGCTACAAAAATAGAATAAACGAAAGAAATAAATAATTACTACTTTTAAACTTTTGAAAATTTTCAACTGACTCAAAAATGCTTTGAAAATCACCATCCCAATACTCGTCTCCATCCGACTCTTCACCCACCAATGCCTGCCGGTTCAGTTATTTACTGCTCCACTAATAATTTGCTTTTAATATTCAGGACATGAAGCAAAAAGCATAAGTACTGCATATTTACGCAGAAATGTTAGTTGGAGAATGACAATCGTAGTAAGGAAAGAATAACATGGTTGTCGGAATAAAATTCAATTTTGTAAATTGTTTGTTCATTCATAATTCATGACTAGTTTGCTTTGGTAAATTTTGAACTAAAACTGACTGAAATGATTTTTAATACACGTGGCTGTAAACATCAATCAATAAAAGAAAGATATTTGAATGACTCTTCTAACATACAGGCAGCATGTACTTCAAGTCTCTTGGTAAGTACTTCAATATCGATGGTTAAAATACTGGGTTAGTACAACAATACTGTTGTAATCATGATTGATTATAGTAGCTATTGCACAATCATTATTCTGAAAGATAAAGCAGGTAGTGTAGCAGTTCTATTATATATAGATAGAAACAAGAAGGTAATTCTTTGAAAACTATCTAATCGATATTAGGGATTATCGGACTAAAGTTGAAGACTATAAAGATCCGAAAACGTCTCTTTTTTGTAGGTAACTTATTAGCGCCAGGATTTTGAGGTATCTGGATTTTACTTTCGTCCTTGATTCAAAAGCGTCGGAAATAAAACAACATTAATCATGTTGACTATTTTTCATGATTTTTCCCACATAAGATATCGAGTAGATAGTTTTGCTCTGTAGCATTTTGACAATTAGAAAGAATTTCCAATGAAGGAAGATGACTAAATATACAGTGGTTAATTGAGGATCAGTTTGAAACTAGAAAATAATTCACAAGTCTTTAGCTGACCCATCACGAATTACATAACCATATTGGTTCTTCGTAATTTGATGAAAAGGCCACAGAATTTTCAAGAAAGGGTTTGATCCCAAAAATACTCGTAAGTTCTTCAAAGAATATTTGGCTGCTCCAGGGATTTGGCGATTGATTCCCCGAGAACAATCCGCGGATGTCTGCCCTATGGATTAAATACAAACATGAATTCCATGAATCCTTTTGTTTTGAAACTATGAAACTACATATGAATCATAGAATCATATAAGCGTAAAAATGATAACATATAATGTAAAACTAACCTCTCATAGCCAGTGCGAAGTAATACAGAAAAATCCCGAGTGAAGCCATGCAGCCAGTAAAGTTGATAGACATAACGATGTGAAGCAGACTGCGATCAATAAAAACCGTGTAAATCGCCACGATACATTTGAATAGCCACCAGTACCACTCAAGCCCTTGAATCAGTACCAGTCGGACGTATCCGAAGCAAGAGGCGTAGAAGGTTCCAACAGCCATGTAAAATAGTAATCCCAAAAAATTGCACTGATTATCTTCGCCAATGCAACGCATTGCAAATACACAGTGATGGTCCCGGCGTAGGATACAAGTCCGGCAATTGGTACAATGCCATGCCCTTGGGGGTACAAATATTTCGCATGTTGCACAGATATGCCACGTTGAGTCTGAATTATACGGTCGATTCGTGAACTGCTCAGCAAGATGACGAATGCTATTCGCCGCATTTGGCCGAAAACCTTCCCCATCTTGTCGGCAGGCTGGGTCGGTTTCATCTGAATTTTCAAGCTTCGGTGGAATTAAAATCCGACCATTGATCGATGAATGCCGCAATCGTATTTGCATTAGATTTGCCTGTACAGCAAAGTATAGCCACATGCCGAACACGTAATGAAACAAGAATGCTGGCCAGCTGCAAGTTGCACATATTTCTGGGACTATTAAAAGAAATCCATAGTAGAGTGTCAGGTGGATCATCACTTGGAGTAGCAAATAGACTAGTAATTCCCCTCGACCTCGCTTGACACCTGCAAATTCAAAAGGATAAAATCTGTATTACATTTCTCAATGCAAACTTACTCATTCACTTCCCTCTTTCAATAAACGTTATAATGTCAAACCATATCAATATAATTACTGCTTCATTTACTTATTCATGAGACTTTAACTTACTTTGAATATGATCTTGTATCAAGAATACGATAGCATCCTTAACACCCATGTTACTGTGCTGAAGTGGCTTCAACCTGTAAGTCAATAATTAAGCATGATTATGTAAATCAATAATGTCTCAATTACTCTCGTGGATTCTTCCTGTACAAGCAATTTATTACAATGTAAATAAAGAAAATTGAAATTTACTCTTCCTGCAATATCATGTCGTTTTACGCATAAAAGTTTCCCGATAATGATCAACACCAAAGCAAATTTGTCCACAAGCAGATCATTAGTAGTATCTTACAAGATATCTTAACAGCCCATTCCTTGACCCATTCCATCGACATTTGAAATTAATCAAAATGCTTTTTTCTACACCGTGAATCAATATGACAGCTGACAACCCCGAGAAGATGCACGGGAAGCGGATTCCTTAAACCAAATTATTTTCGCTCAAAGCGGAATCTCCTATATATTATGAGGAGATAATGCAGAACGTTACAAATGAGATTATTGTGGCGATAAAAATTTGAATTATTATGTTAACCACAATTTTACTTGTGAAATTGTGATACAAAATACAAATACACACCAGGTATATTTTAAATGCCACTCCTTGTTTAGTTTGGGTAAAAGAAATAGATTTTGGAGAACATTCAAAGGAGCAGCATGAAATGAGCTCGACAAAATCACAAATCACAACAACCGAGCAGCACCGAAACTGCACTGGGCCTGTTATTTTTTACCTCATTCCTGACTGACAAGCGAAGCCCCAGAGTTGATTTTTATTTACAATAAAACTATTTCCTTATTTAATCGTATAAACATTTTTACTATAAAATTAAGATCCAATAAAAATTTAAACATTTTTAATACCTTTCACAATAAATTATTTCAAGTTTTAAAAAACTATTTAGAATAATAGAGGCAAAAAATATACTTAATTCTGTCAAACATAAATAGAACCCTCAATACTTTGTATAAAACCGGGCAATAAAGAGGTCCATTTAAAATCAAAGGACTATGAACTATGACCTAGAAGATGGTTCATCATGGATCAAAAGTACGATTATAATCGCTTAGAGATAATAATAAAAACGGCTCGAATAATAAAAACGCCTGAAAGTGCCGATGAAAGGAACAATGTCAATTGTTATCCAAATAAATAAAACTCCACTACTGTATCCTTGTATCCACTGATCTGCTCATGTGGTTTATTATCTACATTTAGTATTACTTATTTGTGTGCACAGGTGAATAAGTAAAGAATATTCGTTATTAGCTGTAATAATTATTGAGTATAATAATATAAACTGATAATTATTTATTATTTTCAAAGTGTGTGTATATGATCCACGAACAATATATCTCATCTTTTTCTCCCATTTTCTTACAATACTTACATTAATACAAATATTGAGAATCATTATTTATATCTTTCAGTTCAAATGACATAGTTGTAAAATACATTAAAAAAGGGGAACTCCGCACTGCCAGGATTCAGTAAATCCGCCAAAAAGCAGGCAGTGCCTGCCAGGCCTTCATACAAACTATAGGGACAGTCGGGTGTTCTAGCCTTGCATTTGAAATTAGGATCCTTCAAGAACTGAGCAAATTTTTCAGCTCGATAAAAGTACTTTCCAGGTGAGTCAGGTTCTCTTAGAAGCCTATGTAGCAGGAGAAACACATATCCATTGCCCGATACTCCATGACAAATACCTAGGAATTTTGAATGAATTGGATTTAGAAATTACATTAATCCTCGAGTAATACATTAGAAAGAATAGTATATACTCGATACTGATTCTAATTTCAAAAAGTAATTGAATCAATTACCAGGTCCTTTTTTCAACAATCCTTTTGCCCAAACCACCTCCCCACACTTGATACAAGCATCCAAATACTTTGTATCGCCAAAATGTAAGTACGCTTTCGCAAACAAATAAACAGCTCCTGGTGCCCCATGACACCAATGAACTAATTCATTTGACTCGGATCTTCTATTCCTCTCTGAAATCTCATCCATTGCACAAGGGAAATTGCCATCTCGAGTTTGTAAACTCAGGTAAAAGTCACAAGTTTGAAGTATATCTCTTTCCGCCTCACCATCCTCTTTCAAGAAGGCAGGGAATGACAAAAGGACTTGAAGGATAGCACACAATCCATGAGCCGCCCCTACACAAAAAACCATCTTTGAAATCTTGGTGAATTGCAAGTTTCGGTAACTTTGCTTCCTTTCGACTCAGTCAGGTTTCTATATTACAGACAATAGCTCACTAAGCTCACCCAAATATTCCGTGTCGTAGTACGCATACATCAAAGGACATGGACTACTTTTATGCCTTGCGTACCTTCGGCCACTCTGAATTATAGTTGACCAAATCTCTCGCAGATCCTTCAAATTAATTGCAATCGTATTTAAAATCATATATAAACATCCATGAAGATTCTTAAAAATGCTTCGAAAATCACTTTCACGTGTTTCGTAACTTCACCTCTTTAGGCACAGTTGCATATCCCGAACCAAGTTTCTCCTGTAACCATAAAGCTCCCAACAAGTAACCCGCCCTTCCTACAAATAACTCATCGCCCCCACATGGAAGGAAATCCATGGGCTTGCAAATCGGTGCAATTTTGATGTAATTAGTGAGGGATTGGAGTAGCAGTTCACGATTTCCTGTAACTTTACCGAACACAGCTCCCACCGCATAAAATCCGGCTTTTCCTAGTAGGAATCCAACACTATCCACACTGAATATATTAATCAACAACAATTCAAACTATCAGAATTCCAGCAAAATCCACCAGCATAAGTATACCTTTCATGTGAAAAAAGATGATAGAGAATAAGAATTTTAGTACACATAAAAAAAGGAACTTATGGTGGAATAATAGAGGCAAAATACACCTACTCTTTTTTTGAACTCCTCTTATCAGTGTGCGTTTCAACGTAATTCACATGTCGTTCGTACAGTTTCTGAGCTAAAGGAAGGAAATACTGCCGTTCTTGATCAGTCAGGACGCTGAGGATATGGATGTATGCATAAGTGAGACCCGCTGCCCCCACATAGAGCCCTCCATCACAATCAGCCTTTTTCTGGGAAAATACAGTCGCTGCTGTTTCCAGTAGCATACTCCTTATCCAAGATTTATCCCCCATCGTGGCATTTCCAGGATAGTCGGGAAAGGGATTGCTAAAATATCGTCGTCTCTCCATCTCTTTGTCTATACTCCCTTCTTCTATTTTGTCTTCTTCAACTATTTTTCCCTCGATTTTGCTACCACGTCGGAATATTTTAACTCTGTGGGTTCAAATATTCTCCTTTAATTATATTCTCAATTGTCAATTGAAACCCATTTGCATGAATACATTTTCACTTTTTAGAATGCATTCTTCATTATGAGTCGTATAAAATAGATCCTCTTGATTTTCGGTCAATCAAAATAATAATAAATATTATTCTCTTTCCACAAATATGAAAACAACTTTATTTGTTTATTTCTTCCTTGGTTCAGCAAGTTCAATACATTTTGAATTCACAGGTTGAAATTATTACCTCAACTGATTTAGTAAAGTAGTGCATTGTTTTGAGCAACGGACTTTATCTTCAACCATAAAAAAATTCTTTTGGTTTTTATGCAAACATTTTCAAAATTTCATATGACAACACAAGCTTTTCTATTCTAGACCATTTTACTGATAGCACCGCACAGTGTTTGTTCACCAAATTATTTATAAATACCAAATAATTATTTCGAAGAGCCTCTTAGATAGGTGCTGCTTGGTGAAAAGTGAAATAATCAAAACTCAATCCGCAAGCTACATGTCAAAAAGTAGTTTTTGACATTTTATACAGGCCAAACCAGCTAAAAACCTAAGATCTGTGGTACCTTAACCTGCACTGAAACCGCTAAAAATGGAAATCTCGCAGTACAACGCCAGAACCTTAATTTTTTTCCTTCCTTCCAACTAACTAATAGGAAAAATATACTATTTTCAGGAAAATGCAAGAAAATAAATTATCTCCATTTGAAATATTATTTTCTACGTAATCATCCTCAAAAGTTATAAATCAAGCCGGCAAGGAGCAAGACGTAACCAAATGAACCTCTGAAATTATTTAAAAAAACCCAAAAATCTCTCCAAGCAGACTTAAGCCCCATAGCTCTTGAAGAGAAAGAGTACAGCATTGGATACGCATTCTAAAAATAGCACGCACTAGTTTGATAAAATCTTTTTTCATGTTGGCTCTACTGTGAATTTACAATGACTCCCAAAAAATGTGGTTTGGAAATATCCAGAGATCATAGCTGACCTATTCACAAGGAACGATATTACAACTGCACGGTACCGGCATAACATTTAATACTGAAAACAGTATCAGCATCATTGCCCAAACTAAAGAGCAATATCTGACTATAGTTATTTACGCAGTTTTCCTCTTATATACATATGCATGAAAAATGAACCGGCAATGAAATATCTCCAATCTGACAATGTACACCCAAATGATTTCACAGGCACCAATAATAACGTGACTATGTCAATATAAATTAAAATAATAATTATTAAAATAATATACAGAAAAAGGCTCGTACCTGAATTCCCCTGTTTTCTTTTGCGATGTCAATACTTATGTAACGTGTATGTGTGAGTGCTTTCACTGGAGAAATGTTCTCGCCTCAATTCCACTTCCACTGCTTCTTATGAACTTAAACTTATAGAAGAAAGGTTTGTGGTGTCGAAGTGAAATTTTAAAGCATTTTGTAGGTATTTTTATATGTACATAAATATCAACTAATTTTACGATTGGTACAACAAAACTCTAGTAATAATTATTCAAGGAGCTTTTACTTTCGTGTTTCACAATCCACATCGAATCAAAAAATATTTTCAATGGATTTTTTTAGCTATTGGATTGGTTGCCCGCTGGCTCATACAATGGCGCGGATCGAAGCGAGTCATGACTCTCCCTTTGCAAGGTTTAAATCAATACAACCCAATGTACACTTCATAGTAAACAAATGAGTCTGGGATTCGTTGGAAAACACCTATGAATAAATAATGAAAAGCATGTGCTTTAATAACCGATCAGACTGCACTACCATCAACTGCATTTGGTTTTATGGTTTTTAATTTTTTAAAGAATTTTTGATTTTAAATTATTACGTTGTATGTTGTAAATATAAAAGCAATGCAGGAAGACGTTTCAAATAATTCAAATGCGGTATTTACATGGTATCCAACCTAAATGAAATGGACCTCCGGATCTTCCTTGTGACATTGCTTATAGTAGGCAGTTAGCGCAACCACTTACGTATCTCCCGTATAAAACTTATAGCACTTATGGAACGTATAAACCAAAATTTTACATGTAAAATTTTCATCTACAAGTTCTATAAGTGCTATAAGTTTTATACGGCAGGTACGTAAAAAGTTGCGCTAACTGTCTAGTAAAAATTTATGGTAAATAATTATTAGCATCATAAAGTGCATGCATACCTTGTCAAGAGTGTACAAGTTAATGGAATGAAAATAACCGCATGCAGTGATATGGCGGACGAAAATATTTTGTCAGCTTACAAAATTACGACCATCACTTCAGATTTGGGATGATGTGATGAGCTACCAAAAATAAATTCAGTTGGACTCCACCCTCATAAGAAACAAAGTTGACGAGACTGCAATATTAAGTTATGAACAACTCAATTTATTAAATAGGTTTCTAAACTTAAACACTGGTTGTCTGAAGTTACTCAGACCATATATGATTCGAGACTTACGATAAGTAAGTTTTATTTATATATAGCTCTTTGGAGCGTTGTATACAGTTACTCTTTGAATGGCTAAACATCAAGCATGTATTAAAACTATGGATAATAATTTGCATTAGACAGTTAAAGGTAGCGTTGGAAACATTTTCCTTCAAATAACAAACAAAAATAGTCTACACACTTTAATGAACAATTATATTTGCTACTCAGTTGTCTCCTCTTCAACAAACATATGGCTTGCAAAGAATAATAATTATTCGTTCAAATCTAAGCCCGAGGTACATACAAGTCTTTGCTTGTAATATTTTCAACGATTAAAATGTGGAACACCAGCCATGTACTTACATAAAGCCAAACAAACCTGCAAATTGACTAAATCTCTCTAAAACGCTGTACACTCAAATCAATTTGACACCATATATTTTTTCGTGCATTTACAATTAAGTATTACGTATAAATCTTGTTCTTCATTTACCCATCCAAACATTAATCCAGCAGATTTATGTGACGATATTTTACACTGTTTCTTATTTTTAACCAAAAATATACGCAATTTATTACTTTCTTAACTTTAATATATTATTAAGCAGAAAATTTAGGTGAAGTTCTACAAGACGAACTTCATTTTGAAGGTGCGTAAATTTTTGCTGCATTTTACCACCAAGAAATATTTACTTTCAACACAGTTCAATGTTCTCTTACTACTTCTTACTATTTATCGTTGACGCTTCAAAACTTTTACATAACATAAATTTCTTTGTATAAGCAGATTGTATAAGCCGTGGTGTTGTCTAAAATAAGTTTGTAGACCAGAAACTCTTCGATTTTAACATAAATCACGTCTTTACCATTGACTGTATTTCACGTCGAAAATTTGCAAATGCCTTAAAACGATGTTTGCGGGACAAGTAGTGTGACGGACAGAAATGGGGGTTCATACATTTAAAAACGGACGTCAAAATAACTACTAACAACTACCATGAAAACTTAGGACAAAAACAACAATAATAGCAGCCTTTTAATATGTATATTCTAGACTATGTATCACTTAATACAATCTACAGTATCTACAGTGTTGAGTTGACGGAAATCATTTCAAAACACACAACACCAGCAGCCGCAGTTATTTTTAAACACACACACAAAGATCAGACTGTGAGGCTGAAAGTTCATTCACTTCTTCATCACAAACCGATTTAGTATATTAAAGTAATATTTTTGATTAATACGACATACCACGATTAAATACCTTCCTAAAAATTATTACGATTTTTACCGGGATATATTAAAATTTAGTTAATTAAATTAAATGATTTTAACAGTAATAACAAACATTGTTATGTAAACCTTTCAAGAATAAAATCGCTAAAAATTTGCTTATTTAACAGCGTACAAAGTTTAAAAGACATTACATGATCGAATCAATTTAAATTATTAAGATTTGGACGCCTCTCCTTTCTCCGTTGTCGAGCATTCCTATTTTTTCATTTGTCTTCTCGACGTTATACCACATAGCAGACATGGAAAGATGTTGTTCACGCACAAGACACAATCCTGGAAACAAGTCTGTCGCTTTACTGTTTCCGATGGGAATATATAAATGCGTCATAAAACTTGTGACTATTTTTGACCCTTTGGACCCATATTTAAAAATAAACACTTTTTTAGCCGTTAAGTGACTTACAAAATGAAAGTTATTGAAATTTTGAGACCCCAAAACAACTCTTAATAGCAAATGACTTAACTTTATCCAAATTATTTAGACGAATTTATGAAAAATCTTATGATGTAAACGAGCGGTAAAATACATACATGTACGACTTGACTAAATTATTATTTAAGCTTTACTTGGCAACTTATTGAGAGACCCAGAAATCGACGGAACACGGTTTGAAGAGCTAGAACTTCAAACGGAGTTTTTCCTACACCAGTCCAGGCAGACATAGGAACTTAAAATTAAGATTTTAATATTTCAACATTTACTTCACATCGTATTGTTTACAAGTAGCAAATGTTTGCAAAAAAACTAAGAACGTATTAAGAATTAAACAATTCGACTGGTGATGGAATCAAATTATAACATTAGTCATTATAGAGCATTCGAATGTTTTCACAACACAAAACAAACTCAAAGATAATTAATAACATTTCCTGCGAAATTTTAACTCCTTCGTCTATATTCAATTTTTTCCGTACGAGGCGACAACGCATGAAGATTCTGTTGAATTCCAGCACTACACTTGGGCTACTGCTGACTTCTTTAGGTGTCCAAAGTATATTTTAATAGTTGTTAACAGAAATATCGATTTCCATGAGACAGAAAGTCAATTCCAATTCCGTTCGCAACTATGTTTTGCTGAAGTTCAACAAATTCAAATCTGTAGGCAAAACCCACCGTAATTGGACTGGCACTTTTAGCGAAAAGTTAAAAAGTTTAGAATAGTTTAGATATAGCATTTCCATAATGGATATACAGGAAAATGAGTCCGCAAATGAGTTACACCTACATTAATAATGTTTACCACTAGAAAGGAAAGCAGAAAGAATATTGAAAGTACTTCCAATCTACATGGAACTGGCATCACTTGCTATATCTTTTCTTAATATAGACGAATTCATTTCAATTCCAAACCCAAGCACTAGGAAGAGGGTGATTTTAGGATCAAATATTACTTTACATATAACAATATTTAAGAATCAGACAGAAAGCTTATGTAATGTTCAATGAATGCATGTAGGCTGGGACATTTGAAGACATAGTCTTTTGGAAGTAAGGAATATTAATGTTGTAACAAAAACGCTGTTGACTTCCACAAATACCGGTGTGTCCAATTCAAAATTATTAAAAAAAATAATACAATATATCCCTAAATACATAACTAAAATAAAGCTTTATAGTCAATATAATCTAAAACTAGCAGAAGTTTTCAACGACGAGATTTTTAAATCCATGAATATAGTTTTGTTGTTGATTACAAAATAAATGTTATAAAATTTCTTTGATATGAGTATGTTTTGAATATATAATATTGCAGTTAACTACACACTACAGATACTTGCCACTATTTATCAGATAACCCAAAGGCCTGCCAAATTTGCATAGTACTGACTGAAAGGTTGAACTTGAACACGATTTCTGATTTCATCAAATGCAATGCATTTCTAGAGTAAAACGGCACGGGGTTTCTCGTTTCTCTATTAATTATAAAACACGTTAAGAATTTGCGAACAACGGACTAGATTTACACTTTACACACGAAACTGCAGACAAAAGAAAATCTTAAACTATGCTAGATTTGATAAATTAATTTCTCGCAAAAATTACTGGAAATATAAAGCAGAAGTTTCAAAAAATTAAAAAGATCCTCAGACGCGAAAATCAAGTTATATAGTAATGTAGGTGATAACGTCAAACTGCATACATACTTAGTAACTATTTTGACGAACCATTACCAAACATGAAATCACACAAACAACGAAATAAGAAACGTTATTACCAGTGACACATTAGCTCCAAGAATTTAGGTAATTATTATTACAAGACCAAAGCACACTACAAGCTAACCGTAGGAAATTGTCCGACAGCCCTTGTTCCAGTTCCAATGAAGCACGTAGTTATACATTTCGAGTAAACTGGAGATTAAACAAAATAGACACTTACCGCAACTTCGAAAGTATGTCCAGTATAAACATATGAAAATCAAAATTTTACGATCAAAATTTTGATTTTGAAATGATAAGTTTTATACAACACATATGTTCGAGGTTACACTATTTGTAAGTGTCTACTACTACTGCTATGGGACCAACTTATCTTCTGGGAAGGGCGGACAGACTGAGATTGCACCATCCAATTGCGAATGAAATTTTGCCTACTAAAAATTGTTCAGGTGAAAAACTGAGTGCAATAAGGAGGGTCGCATTAGTGCAAAAACCCAGACACTACGGTAAAACAGATTAAATCACACATTCCTTTCACACATGCAATTCTTGAATGACTCTATTGCAAGAATCTTCAATCCATGCAACATGTGCAGTTTAGACGTAAAAGACTTCTTCTTTTCAAGTCTGTCTGTGAAAACGCTAATAAAACAAATACAGTAACTTATTAATACTGGCAATTTTAACCCCACTTTAGAATCAATCGATGAAAAATGGCCAATTGATACTCGTAACATACAAAGGAGCCATCAAGAAATACATGTAACTTCCACAAGGTATCTCTTACATAAACTACACTTCTAACGGTATCAATATCAACTGTCGTTACTACTAGTACATATGTCTAACTCTTTATATTAAAATCCCTTATATTAGAGTTTGTTGATACATATACTCTTTCAAATAAGTTAACCATAACGGTTCTCAGGGAAAGTGATCTGAGATAGAACAACTCACAGAACTCTGCTCTGAAGGATGAGAATAAAGCCTAAAATAATTACTACAGCCACTGTTACAATCATATCTAGTCTTAAGATTCGTCCGTCTTAGAGCACCTTTCATTCTTTTCTTGAGAATCCATCAATTACTTTAAAAATATATGATCTACATTTACAACCATTGTAGTATTAGTTCAAATCTGATATTAGCATCTGTGAGAGCTTGGTTTCAAAAAATCGATTTTAATAAAGGGATGAGCTGACAAACAAAAATAATACTCTATTATTTTTGAAGTGACGAACAGTACAAGAATAGTTCGCAACTTTTACCCGGCCTAAATTACGGCTGTTTTTACCTACGTTGTATATACGAGCATACTGTTTTTATGTCAAGAGTGTAAGACCAAGATTTTTTAGAACTCATCTGGCGTTCACTTGTTTTCACAGTACTGGAATATCTGATTTAACCTGAAAGATACTTTCGGAGACTGGTATTCTCGGGAAACTTGTTCCACCCTCCTTCATGTTTTCTCCTGCTCAATTTGCGGTTCATGCGTTGTCGGCTAATAGTCAATCGCTGCGATCCTTTATCCTGAAACAGTCGATGTGGAAGTGCCGGCACATCTGACGAACCTGAAAAATAAAATCCAAATTTAGCATCCATACGTGTAATCGTTTTTTCACTTCATTAGAGAAAGAAAGCACAATTATTATCCATTACTTATTGCTGGCTTACCACACACACTCCGTAATGAATTTGAGTTAAGGTTGCAAGCACAGCTAAAACATACACGGCGCAAGTTTCAAATGCGACACCAGGTCTGAGGATAAGTGACGCGAACGTAAGAGCTGATATTGGAAACAAAAGCCAATCGAAGGCTTCACATCTTGTGTTACTCATCTGGGCAACGATCAACCGGCAACAGATATGGGAGAAGATCGTTCCTAACATGTAAAAGAATATCCTAGGCTGGAGAACCAGAATATCTGATGGCGACGCATACACCCATATAGAACTTATTATCATCAAGAATATTGAAGAGTAGAGCGGTCTCGCCGCTTCCAAAAAGGGCCTATTTTTCCCAGTTCCATCTCGATAAGCTCTAAAACAAACACAACAAGCACGAACATGGTCAGAATAAGAACCAATCCTTATAAAACGAGTATTCCCGTCAATTTCTAATACGCTTTCAAAACCTGACTAGGTTTTTGTTAAAGGTTTTGTTTTATTAATATCTTACATGTACACGTTGTAACACGAAACAGGCATCGAAAGACCTATCGATCCAGCATATAGCATAACTTCAGCTAAGTTTCCACTAGTGTAGCCTAACGGTAAGTCGAATTTCCAGAGTTCATGACCACCGAATCCACTAACAATAAAGACCAGAAAACAGGCCTAAACAAAATAATAAAGTTAAAAACTCAGTAAGTAAATTAAAATGATTTGGCATAACTAATTCATAGATCATAGATCCAAACGAACTAAAATCCTTACCAACATAGACGCATCGTAGCCCCATGGGAGGTACAGTACACCGGTATTATATTTTTCCCAATGTGAAAAAATGAAGTTGAAGAAAACATTCCAAAATATCCAAGACAATCGTTTTACAGATATGCCATAAGGAGTAGATCCAAATACGGAATACAGTCCCGTAGGAATAAATACCGTCGTCCACGAGTCTAACCCATGATCAAACAGCTCTCCCAAAGGCCCAGACGATCCAGTTCGTCTCGCCTGTTTACCATCGATTCCATCTAATTACATTTGCAAACAAATCGCTAAATTAAATTAATTGCAGGACACGATAATATTTTCATATCACTAAATACTCGCAGAATTAAATCTGCTTCTAACCGCAACATAAAATGCTTACCTAAAGTGTGGGCCATGAACAAGTTAAATGCAGCAATGAACCATACCCATCTGGGCACTGGATTTTCAGGAGGATCCCCCGATTCATCACCAGCAGCTTTGAAGTGGAAATCATAAATACTAAGTAAGAAGAAGTTGGCTACAGTAAATAGAAATCCTACAAATGTGAGCACATTTGGCGCTACCCATATGGGACATATCTGGAAAAAATAAAAGATTGCAGTGTAAATTATTTTAACAATTTTAAAAACCACACTTAACATTAATAATCGCCACGGCCTCTTGTAACATTCTTTCAAAAACATTCCTGGTGCTAACGAACTTCATTTTCGAAATTTAATTTCTCCATTCAAAGCATCCTAAAAACATTCTACACAAGTAACCAAACACCAGCTGGTAGTGTGCATGTGTATTATCCAGTTCAGTACATCAGAAATGCGAGAGTTATGTAAACGATTTTCTATAACAATTATAACCAAAAATAATTTCTTCCTTCTGCTTCAAAGTATAATCAAAATCAACGTTGTATTGTTCTCAATAGGCTATAAACCACCAGTATTAAAATTAATTATAATTTTATTACTTCTCTTTCAAATTTCCGAGTATAGCAGCTTCAAATAAAAATCCAAGTTAAACAATTCGCTGAAATTTTACACTACTGACACCTCATTCGAAGATAAAAACAAGTTTTATGAAACGAAACAATGGATGAAATCGAAATTTTATTACAACGCAACGCAAGCTGAGCTTGCTGCTAATGCCTATACATGCGTACACGCAAAACAAAATTTCATTTGCTTGGCCATTATCCTGTCGTAAACAGACGGTAATGCAACCAAAGTAATACAAGCAACAACCGTACCAAAGGAGAGTATTTTATGAGAATCTAATTAGTCTGCTAATTTTCTTTCCGTAGTTTATACCGGAAATAAAAATAAAGGTGGAGAACCGCCGTGAGGTAAATCCTAAATACTTGAAATGTCAACTGGTAGACGCTGGTGTATATATGTTTCAAAATAAAACAGAAAGCAAGTAACATAATAATAAAATAAAGTCATTTTTGCAGAGCCTTTTACATACACCTGATAACGTATCTTATTTCTTGATCTGTGCTTACATGGCAGGCTAGTTGTAAGCAAATTAACACTGCCAGGAAAACGAAGTTTTATACTCTTTCTAGCACTGGAATAAATGCAGTCGAGAGTCACCCTATCTTTCTACATTATATATACCATACCATCATTATTGGTCACATTAGACAAATATTTTAGGAGACTAAAACAAATATTTTTATACGTTATGTCATTGTTAGCTAAAAGTATTTATTTTTAACTTCCATAGAGGTACACGCTTTTGCGAGTTCATGTTCATGCAATCATAACAATCAACGAAATCAACTTAACAAAAATAGTTTGCCGTAAATACTGACGCATTTTAATTTTAAACTTGCAAAAAAATTTATTACGCTTTTGTTACCGCTTGAGCATCATCACAATCACAGCTCTTCGCCTGTTTCATTTCATACAAAGGTACTTTACTGTTAGACGTGTAAAGGGCCGTACTAAATAATTCAACACTAATGTATTTACTACCTTTATCTTCTCGAATAGTCGACTAACCTTAAGCAAATCCCCAGATTCAGTCTCAAAACATTTTATAAAGTAAGCCCCTTTAGAGAAATTTAATTTTAACTATAATACTCCTTGGGGTTTACCTCCTTGCTTCGTTTCTTCAAAATCAAATGCCTTTTGATTTTCTTTCTTAATTTTAATTTTAATTAAATATTATATCATTTATGTGCTGGCGAGTTTTGATATGAAAAGTGTACAGAAATAATAGCAATACTGTATAAGTAAAACTTGCGCAATTCAAATGGAGCATTTTTTCCTGATACACAAGTTTATGAGATTAGATATTCATAAACTGACTGTAAGCTATAAACTTTTTGTAACACAACATCTCTAGGTTGATATATAGATTTTTTATAGTGCTATGAACGCACGAATTCATAATTGACGGAATCTATTTGAGGATATAAACTTTACTTATATTTAAGGACAAACCTTACTTATAACAATTTCAGTTAATCATTCAACCTTTAACTGAGGGCAGTGATTATCGCTTCTCACTCAATCCTCCAACCACAGCACAGCTATAAGCTTCGTGGATTCTTAACCTCGAACTTAACTGAAAATTTTACAAGTTTGTACAGAAGACAAGCCTTGAATTTATCAGTACCACACAAGACAGTGGATAATTGTGCCAAGTCAGAAATCAGTACATACGCAAAGTCACACGTTTATGATAAAATTATTCATAAATAGAAACAGGATATTCTACAAACTTAGGCTTATTCAAGCCATTATGTAGTAACCATTTAAACAGGGGAAACTGAAACCGAAAAACAACAAAAAACTTTATTGAATGTATTTAGCAAATATCTAACATAGAAGAACGTGGCAAGCTATGCAGAATAGAATACTATATCGGATCAGGAATGCTCGCTTTCACTACAGCTTGAAAACAAGGCGTAAAAAATTTTGCAGGATACCATTCAAGTCACATTTGAACACGGCAGCAGGCAGGGACAAAAACTTCCGAATTCTGAAACAATTCTGGAAGCACGGACTACGTCATATTCCAAAATAATCGAATCAACAGCAAACTGTGAGCAATATACTGGGAAGCCATACAATTACATCCCATTTCTATGTCTATTCACAGATGCTACTGCACAAATATGTGTTCCGTGTTCTAAAAAGAATGAAGATTCCCATGCGAAAACCGGTTTGCAGCTACAGTGGGAAAATGGAAATCTATAGAACTGAAAAATAATAGCTACAATTAAATGATCCTAAACTACAGATAAAATGCTGGAATGAGAATAATCATAGTTTTTTTCATTTCTTCACATATGCACGTAATGAGATATATATGAAGAACTTTTACTATATTACTATCAACACCACCTGAACTAGCACTTCCTAGATAGCCTCTGGGAGCAGGAAGTAGTCATTACAGCGTTTGTAATTCAAAAACTTTTCAATTACACAGCTATACTGGATGCCTCACATAAAACTGGGGTACTTCTTCCGCCATAGCATGCTTTCCTTTAGTCAAACCAGGTGAATATAGATCATCTACATATTATTTAAATTTTAGCAGCTCTATTGCTCTATTATTGCAATTATGAAATCCTTTCACTTTCCAATATTATTACTCACGTCGTCAATTTTACCAGCCCAGAGTAATACCTTAAACCGTAACTCCGAATCTATCGTTACATGAAACATCTCAAAATAAAAACTGACATCCTAAATGTAACTATAATGACTGCAAGTACTACAACTCCAAAACCAACAAAGTTTCAATTCAATTCAACTGCATAAATGTTTTACTCATCATTTACAACATGCTCTCATTTCCCTCTTATCCACAAAAGCAAATTTAGTTTTAAACCACAATCATAATGCTTTCCCATTACCGCACTTATCACAAACAGATATCATGAAACATGACACAAAACTAATTGGCTTTCGTGTAAATAGAATGGTAAACCCTACATCCTACCATGTGGTTATAATCAGAATCGAAGGACTCACTTTAACAACAGCATTCCAAAATGGGTGCATGACATAGTTACTTAAAGGACTCGTATCGATGGATGAGTACTGAAATACAAAAAAATTCCATATTTTAAAACTACATCGCATTATAGTACATTAGAACATGGGCAAAAAACTTGATTTCTGATTGCGTCATCATTAACAATCAACATCGTAAACCAAAAAAAACAACTTCCATGGACTAGAACGTTCCAAACCTCAATTTAAAAGTTACACACCTTGTAATTATCGAAACCCTGGAGATGCTCCGGGCCCAAGTACTGAACTTCAAGTCGGCAACCGCCACCCATTTCGGATCCTTATAGGAACAGTTTCACAAGCAACAAGAAAAAGTAGTCGGAGAAATAATCACCATAATACAGCAAAATTGTTTTTAGAGATTCATCTACACCCTATAAACTATCACAGCATACTCCACATAGTTTTTATCTTCAACACATTTTAAAATAAATGATAAACTTATTTCATTCCACACAAATTTCACAGACTCTAAATGCCTGAATTTATGTCTCTCCCCAGTAAACATCTACACCCACCACTATCTCTCGTCACAAATACGCACGAATGACTAAGAGCAAGACCCGGAAAGTCGTTCAATATCACTGAATTCCAACACCACAATTATTATTGTATGACGATGATAAATTACAATTCCAGTGAAAATAAATATCCCATTGTTCCTGGACTTATTCCAAGTGGCCAATGTTTGTCTCACTTAACATTCCGGCCTCTCCAACTCTCCACCACCACCGACACACTACTCAAATTCAAAAACTTCCAATTAAAATTTTTTTAAATTACTTAAAAGAAATCCCGGTTCAATCTTGGAAGGATGACTTGACCTTATCCTACATGAGCGCCTATCTCATAAATGAAGAAGAATCCCAACGTGTATGCCTTGAAATCCGTGCACCCTGAAGATCATAAATCATAACAGTATGATCGGTACTTTACTTGCACACACCACACACACAAGGTCCCTATACTTTTTTTCGAGTAGAGGACGACGTGTTTTTTGCCTCTAATCTCAATCCTCTCTCATTCATTGAGAAAATGACCTCCAGGAGTTTTTAAGCACCTTAAAACTCGGCCCAACTCTTGTCATGACCAGAAGCGTCCGCCCTCGATCTCTTCTCAAAGCCAATAACATTGTCCTCAACGCTGGTGAAATCACATGTTTTTAGCTACTTGGCCGATAACTACCCACAAACCCATGAAATAAGTCGATAGATGTTAATTACGAAACTACAATTCCTTATATATATACTTTAGTAATAGAACTCCGGCGCATGTTCAATAGAAGTAAACTAACTACATGTTAATTATACATCCTTTTTTCAAGCAACTCTGGATATAGGTCAGTAAATCCGGAACACTGGAAACATGATTGGAGGCTCATTTTTTGTAGGAAGACCAAAATAAATTTTTAATTAATTTATTTGTTTAATAATTTATTAAATTATTAAATTAATTGGTATAATAGCAACAGCAACACATACGTTGGTATTCGTACACGAGAAAGTAGAACATGTCTTGAGTGTACCCGAAAATTAAGTAAATTAAAATCTAATGGCTATTTACTTTTCAGGATACCAATAGTCAATAGGAAGGAATGTTGAAAGATGGATTAGACATTCGGAAAATTACACTCATTGCTAGTCGGAAAATATTGGAGTCATGGACAATACAAGCATATTTATCTCTGCATTCTGCATTTACAATTTTTATTTTATTTATTAATACTTTTGGGGAGTCTTTTGACTTTTGAATATTTGTATTGTGACAAACTCCGGGGTTTGGAAACCCCTTCTTTTTACAAATTATAAGAGGGCTGCATTCTGAAATCTGAATCATGTAAAAACCGGAGCAAATTACACCAGAGCAAGGGGCTAAAGCTACAAGTTCTTGAGCAAAAGTAAAAGTCGCTACTATATTATTTTTTCAAATTGAGACGAACTCTGTACCATCAATGATTATTGTCATAGGCCATAGGCCACTCTAACCTAAATCTAAAGATTGTTATTAACTGTTAATACTACCATAAAATTCAACGGTACTTACCGTTTGTTGTAAGTATATCCGCGCTATTATTATAGCTATTTTTACTTTACTTCGAACAAGGGTTATGCTCGTATACCTAAGTACGTACATACAACATATGAATTGAAAGCAGGCTAATCCGTCGTTCACCGGCCAGCCTCGGCTAACTTGTGTCGGCAAACCAAAAAAAGTCGGTTGTGGGGGAAAGAATGACTCAATGAATTGAGGCTGTAGTTGCGCACTGAAATTGCGTGTCCCAATGGAAAGTAGCCATGAGTAGATGGTAAGACCTGAGGATGGAGTAGACCTTAGACGGACATCAAGTGGGTCTTGTGCCTATGCATAAAGTCATCGAAGGCAGGTTGTGTTGTGGCGTCTCCAAGGAAGGAGAGTTTACGTATTTTTCTCTCGGAGAAAAATTTAACGTGGCCAAAAATGATCGGAAGTAGCTGATCCATCATTGAAATTTTGGTTAAGTGTCAGTGGAGTAGAATTTGAAGAAATTCTTTTGACAGAGGTTTGTGGAAGTAGGATAATGTGCGGGTAGTTAGTTTTTCCCGTACATAGAGATATGAAGAGCGAAAGAAAATTCTAGTGAATTTGAAAGTCCCCATAGCCAGCAAATCGAGCTTGTCTCGGATTTCGTGCTAATCTTCACCATTGGCTAAGGAATTGGTTAGTGGAGTAGTACGTGTGTGTATGTGTACAAACATGTCTTCGTGGGAACCATACAACGCTACACTCCCCATTCCTCAGAGTCTGAACCTTCCACCTGTTCCCGCTATACATAGAGGGAACCTAAATCATAATATCGGGCCTTCACCATCATCTGTCCCTCCAGCTCATCATCCACACTCGTCTCTTCACCATGGCCCACCAGGTCCCACACCGTCTTTGGCGTCGTATGGACTAGGTCATAATCATCATCACGCTCAGATTAGGTAAGAATTAGTAATTTTCCTACTTAATTTGTGAGGTTCCATTCTTTGAGTTTGTGTGTAGCTATGCAGTTTTGTTTTGTATTCTATTGGTTAAAAATTACATTGTTGAGAAGAGTAGTAACTTGAGAGAGTGAGTTATTTAACTTGTTCGGAAGTGATATTCCCATTGTTCTACTAGAAGTAGAATACTTTAACCGTTGAAGACTAGGGTATTGTTGACGACTGATGTTGTTTGTTGTGAAAGTTGTTAGCGTTCGCTTGTGTTGAATACTGCGTAGGAGCGAGTGGGAGTGTTGTTTGGTTACATTGCATTGCTATAGATTGTTATTTTAATGGGAAATGTTGTACTTTTAGCCATCCTCATCAGACACTCTCGCCACCTCCGCCATATCAGCATTCCCTGCCTCACCAACACCAGCTGCAGCAGCAGCAACCTCTCAACCAAATCTCATCCCATCCTTCGTCGGTCCAGCATTCTCACCTACCACCTATCCATCACATACAAGTTGTATCCCAAGTCCAGCACCAGCACCACGCACAGCAGCAGATCTCACAAACAGCGCAAACACCCGGTCACTTACCTGGGTCCGTTGGGTCTACATCAGGAGTCCCTCATCCCCACCACCCTCTCTCGGTACATGGTCATCCACATGCCCTTCTCCAGCAACACTTGCCTCAGCAACCCTCTCCACTACCATTACAGCATCCGAATGGCAGTAGCCCTGCGCTGCCACCTGGCCCGGGTCAGGGCCACGTGCAATCGCACTCGCATGGAATTCAAGGACAGATCCAGCCGTTCAGCTTGAAACCTACCAATTCACCGAATTCTATTTCTGGACCTTTAACACCGTCACCTGTCCCTCTTACACCTCAGGTAAGCTAGAATTGATTGTTATTATGAAAACCCGTCGATGTATACATTGTTGACACAAGTACTGATAGTTATGATGCGAAAGATGACGAGTCTGATCACATCACAGTAAGGTTTTTCAGTGGGTTCTGTTCCAAAGGTTTTCTTTGGAATGCACAGAATAGTTTGAGAAAAACCTGTGAATTTGTGAAGATTTGAGGCATTTGTCTGAACTGACGAGTTTATTTGAAATATTCCAACTCCTGTTATTATTTTCCATTGAAACTGCCCCCTTAAACATTCTTTCATAGTTTCATAATTAGGTTTTGGTGTTGCTTATCCTTATGTTAATTTATTGTCTACTTTTAGGGAGCCCCAGCCGTAAATCCTTTCAGTAATGGACCAGGCTCTCAAGAACTAGACCTTCCGAATGAATTGTTGCAGATTGGTTGGCGGAAGTTTTGGAGTAAAAGGGAAAATCGTTGGTATTTTTGGAATTGCACAACTGGAGAGTCTCTATGGGAAGTTCCTCATCTGCCTGGAAGGCCACCACATGGCCACCAAGCACAAATTGGACATCATGTGGTAAGTTTCACGTCAGGACAATCAATTTTATTGAAATGAATTTTATCATCCGTGAACCAGCAGTATTAGCAACCACATTTTAATATCTCGATTTAGTACGATCCTCTCACCGATCCTCTTGGCATCCAATGTGGAAATGGTCCGCCAGTGGTCGTAGGCGTAAAGAGAAGAGTCTCTTCGGGGGAAAATTTAGGGAGTCCTTCAGTCAAAAAATTCATACTCGCGTAAGCAATTTGCTGCTCAAGTTCAGTAGGTTTATGATTCAAGATAGGGTTCGCATAATTATGTAAATAATCTTGGTATTTTATAAAACTAGTGGTCCGTGGGATTTGGAGATATCCTCTAATGTGTACGTTGCGGATTCAGCCACTCCACAGAAGCAGGTGTTACCTCCACATCCGGAAATTGAGCAACTCAGAGCTCAATTGGTCGCAAAGTTGCGTCAGTGCTATCAAACCGCTTGCCATTCGCGAGAATCCATAGATGCTCCGAAAGAGTCCTTGAATAAGTACGATATAAATTAAATTTTGAATAGCTTGGAAAAGTTTCGTTTGGTACTTATATATCGTTTCCAATTGTGTTACTCCAGGTGGTTTATGGAACAGAAAATAACCGATTTGCGAGGAATTGATCCGATTTTTCCGACATGTGAAAATCCTGATGGTCCTGTATCGAGTTCAATGTTGAAAGAAATTATGAATGACATCCCCATCAAAGTGGTTAAGTCGAGGTACACTGGTGACGCACGAAAACAGTTGTCTAAATATGCGGAAGCTTGTAAGCGTACTGTAGAAACTAGGTGAGCGCACTTACTGTAATTAGCTAATGTAAATCTAGTTTTCTCACTAATCAGAGATCCGAAGCCATGATGTGAAAGATGACGAGTCAGACCATGTTAATCTTGTTGTGGTTTCATTTCAAAGGTTTTCTTTGATTATGGTGAAACAAATGAATGAGATAGTGGAATTATGATTGAACCGAGGCATTTGTCTGAGCTTTTATTTTAATTCATTTTCAGTCAGTAGCACCAAGTTGCGTAGATAATCCTTAGACTTGCTAATTGTTGTCTCAATATTTCAATTTTAGAAATACATCTTGTCATGAGGCACGAAAAGTTGTCAAATGGAAAGTTGAAGAAACGTTCACATGGCTGAGAACCACGCCTAATGCATCCTATGAAGCGCTGCAAGAACGATTAGCTCACTTAAAAGTTACATGCCAATCTCACGTTCATGCGGCGGCGAAGTCCTCTGTTGAAGGCATTTGTCGAAAAATTAGCAACTTTTCAAAGCAATATTCCCAGCAAGTAAGGGATGCCCATCTCAAATTGTTGATTGATCCTCAGAACGTAAAAATTGAAAACGAGCCCGTAAGCAATACAAGCTACAATTTGTAGTCAAGCATTTATCTTTGCAAGGTGTTATGCATAGTAAAAGTGTAATATTTATTGTCTTGGCAGGAAAAAGGAAGATTTCGTTGCTATCCAGTTCAAGTAGGACCGTACCAGTTCACCGAAGCAGGTAGATTACCAGCAGTGGACTTCTTACAGACGGACAGGGACCATGCCGTTTTGAAATTCAAAAATGACGCTGTTAGGATCAGTACTCAATACTTACAAAAGCTGGTACGATTTTTCATTTGGTTAAGTGATTTTTTACAGAAAGCCATTGATAATTGTTCAGCTGGAACTTGCTGTGGGGATTGTTTTATATCTGGGCGGAGAGGGTAGATTATATATGGGCGGCGCGATTATATGTGGGCGGAAGTTAAAATAAATTGTGTCCATCCACTTTCCGACTTGTGTAAACCATAAATAGGTAGCAGTAATGCGTGGAATCAGTTTTGCTAAGATTGGGACCTAACCACGTCAGGACGAGCGCAGGTGGACAAAGGTCGTAGGTTACTTTCGATACTCAAAGACGTCCAGTGAAATATTTTCGAGGTTTACGTTAGGTTGATTTGACTTCTAAATTGAACACCTCGCTGATTCCTCGTGCCTGCGGCACTCGGGCTCGGTGGTCGATTTAGAAGTCAAATCAACCTAACGTAAACCTCGAAAATATTTCACTGTCCCCCTTTGAGCAACCAAAGTAACCCGACGTTTCCCCACCGGCACTCGACCTGACTACCACAACAAACGTCCCCCAAACCTTGTAAGACAAAAAAATCTTGAATCAGCGTTAATTGAGATAATAAACGGGATTTATTTTAACTTCCGCCCATATATAATCTTTGCGCCCTTATATATAATCGCGCCGCCCATATATAATCTTACCACCCATATATAATCTACCCTCTCCGCCCAGATATGAAAGAACACCCCTCGTTGTTTATTACTTGTACCGCGCAGTCTTCTATCTTAATCATTCTGTTCTCCACAGGAACAGTTGTACCGCTACAACTGCACTGATGACAGAAAGTTTGAATTTTTCCTTGTTCGATCATACTGCCTTCTTAAGCGTTACAATACATTTTGTGAAGATTTCATTGCTTCGCAAAATAGTCAAGGTGAGCACACTTCTACTGTTGTTTTATGATTTGTTAGAGAAATCTCCGTTTTAATAAATGGCAGAGTGTGATTCAGATATTTTACTTGTTTTTAGGGTCTTTGCCAGTGCCTGTATTAGAATCCATTCAGAGAAATTTTGGTGTGACGTTTGAGTGTTTTGCATCACCTTTTAATTGCTATTTCCGTCAATACTGCTCAGCCTTCGGGGATTCGGACGGATATTTTGGATCACGTGGATCCTTTTTTGATTTTCATCCTGTTGGTGGCTCCTTCCAAGTAAACCCACCATTTTCTGAAGAACTGATCAGCGCAGCCATAACCCATGTTGAAGAGTTATTGGGTAATTATGACACTTTCAGTTTTCACCAGTCTCTGCTCCTTTCAGTTCAATTTCAAGGGTCATTTTACGGCTGTGTAATGATGAGAAAGATGACGAGTCTGACCACCAATAGATTTTTCATGTTATTCTACTCCGAAGGTTCTCTTTGGAAACGGTAGAAGTAGATGGGAAAAATCGGTGGATTTCTGACGACTTGAGGCATTTGGCTGAACCAGCTGATATTGTAATATTGTACTTCGGTGTTAGGGTTTTTAGGGCGGCGTCAGCCTCCTGATAAGATACCCTTATTTTAGTCGCGTTAATCGATGTGTTGTGAAAAACAGTTCCCGTTCGTCGTAACCCTTATCGTAACCGGAAAGGATTATTCTCATTCGTGTAAGATGTGCGCAATGCAGTGGATAGTTGCAAGCTCGGAAATCCAGTCAGTAGTACTACTTAAGCGCGCAAAAGGCTAAGTAGTGATTGTAGTGGACGTGTCCATTTACTACTTAGGGACCAAAATCTGACTTCCCACATAAGTAGTAAATTTTTTATTCTGTCCACTAATGACCACTAACTCGCTACGGGGTAGAAGGGGTAAAAATGTGATGTGTACACAGTGCTTTGCTATTGAAGGCTTTGTGAGAAAGTCAAATGTGCTGTAGTCGAGAATTTGACCACTCATTCTACTTAACTCTCCACTATACCATTAAGACCCCCGAGAGATTCCGGACAAGAAAATTCCATTCCTCCCTCTAATTAGTGCAAGTGGACATTCTCAACGGACAGCATTTTACTTCTAATAGTCCAAGTGGCTGGATTTCCGAGCTTGGTTAGTTGTAGGATTTTCTTAGGAATAAGTAATTCATCCGATGGAACTTCACTCAGTTAACTTAAAAGTGTACGAAGTTATCAGGATGAACACTTTGTGAACTCTCACAGATCGTGTAAGTTAGTGAAATAATCTAAGCATTAAGATTATGACAAGGTCGGGTGAGAAAATAATCGGGACCTTATACCCAGTTGTACCTGAATAAAACGTAAGATAAGGGTAATTTATATTCGTGTAACTATTAGTGACCCTTAACATTATCAATATTACAGCTGGGACCAGAGATGCCATGTCTTTTATTCTTTTCCTACCTGAGTTCACCGAAGAGAAAGAAGAGTCGGAAAATATGGAAGCAGAATGCAGATGGTTGAAAAGGTTGGAAAATTCAAGGTGGAAAAGGAAGCAAATTACAGTAACTGCCTTTGAGCATGAGTACAGACATGGAGCTTTGCATAACATTTCCAAGTAAGTTTTTGCAGTTCAGTTATTGGTGATAACACGTATTTATTTAGAGTTGTATGCGTATAGCGGGGATGCTTTTTTGTGGAATTAATTCATTAATTTGTTTTTTAGAAGCGAAGTGAACGTTCGATCATCTCACCCAACTGTAGTGGTGTGGTTACAAAATGAAGCAGGTTTTGAGGAGTGGCGGCCAACAGACCTTAAAGTCGATGCTTTGATAGACGCGTACAGACCAGGGAGAGAACGCGAACGAGACCGCCAAGAACTATTAGCACCGGAAAGACAAAATCCTCATCAAGCAGATAAGGCTGTGGCTGCGGCTGCGGCTGCTGCAACTGTTATATCTACGTGAAGATTGACACCAATACCACCAATTGATGCTTGAGAATTTTGGAGATTTTATGCTATTGCTTGGTTGAATTATCATTGATCAAGGCGCCACACGTTGGGCTTCAAGGCATAATAAGTATCTAAGAGATTATCGTTACGTACTCCCAATTATGTCTACTTGGCACGTGGATTGATGTAAGAAAAAAGTGTTGGAAGCCAGTATGTTGGAGCACTGAAGAACTACATTCATGGTAGCAGGTTTGAACTGTACATCGGATCTGACAGCTTTTAATTAGGCCTTCGCTTTTGTTGAGAACTGATCAGAAAGTGGGAAGCAGGCTTGTGTACCATGTATCGGTAGCCAGAGCAGAAGCGAAAAAATTGAATGCTTCTCGGTCATGTAAAAAAGACGTGGGATTCATAATGATGGAGAATATAATGTTTGCAGTGGAAGGATATAGTTTTAGTCGAGGATGTCATAATATATAGCGGAATATATTTTAGTATTTCGATCGGGAATTTTCCACAATGTGATGACAGAACGAAGAAAAGTACAAAAGTAATGTTTTTGAATTACATTTTATTACTACTACATTTATATTTTTAACTGGCAGTATTTCTTTGAAAGTTGTTTTGAAGGCTCTAGATTATTTGGGTATTGTCGCTGGTTTTTACTTACGTTTACCTAACATTACTATCGGAGTTGATTGAAACAGTGAGAATCATTTATTTAATTGTTCGCTTTCCTCTTGCTGTACATGGTTACAATTGCCAAAATTATTAGCTTACTGACTCGTCTTGATATTGCTGGTGCATTTTATGATGTTCAAGCATTTACCCTACAGAGTTACAGATTTGTCGTAGCGTCGCGTCGCGTCGGCATCAGCTTTTTTATTTAGTTAGTAGTTTGCATCAGTGTTATCTAACCTTCACATGTTTGTCAGTATATCAGCTTTAATTAACTTTAATTAATGAATATAAATTGTTTTAACCGAATAGAGTCTTTATTAGAATTTACAGTATTTAAGGTAATGTTGTAAGTAACATTCGGGTGAAGTTCAAGGTGTCCCTTCTTGAAATCTCGCAGAAATTTGGTTCGCCTTTGTTTCACTCCGTTTTTGACCAAATTTCATCTTAGGAAGTTAGCTTAATTGATTCTTCGTATTTCACAGAAGCAATTACTACGGCTGTCACTAGGATCTAAACCTGTATTTGTAACTTCTTTGATGTACTTCAGTAGCGGTTATTATCTTACGGTACGGAAAGAGTAAGATATGGTTTAAAGATAGTAGCATGAATTCATAAAAAGTCAGTTTGTAGATCTGTTCTTACCTACCGAACAAATAAAAAGAAGTTCGGTAATTCGAGTGTGCTATAGTGCGGTTTGTTTTTATTTAACTTCCAGTTGCTGGGAAGTATGTACATGTTTTATACTTATTACTTACTAACATTAGTTCCCTGCAAGTAGTGACAAGTGGTTTACTTAATGACTAATAGAAAACTTTGTTACTAGACTGTGTGAAATGCAATCTTTATGAATACCTGTTAATTATGTTGACAAGTCCAATTTCGCTGATTTTATTGCAGATTTTAATCAAATATTGAATTATCATTAACATTTTATGTACGGGGTTACTGTTGCATATTATGGTGTCGATTTGCTGTGTGTTTTAAGCATGAATAAATTCAGTACTTTCTGTTAGTGTGCATTCGATTAGCCTGAAATCGGTGGAGTATTTACATGTATTTAAATATGTACGAGTAAGCTCCCCAATAAGCTAGTTAGGTGAGTTTTTTGACGCTGTGTTAATTCAAGCGGTTAGTTTTGTTGAATGTGAGTTCTTGTTGCAATTGCAACCTCGGAATAACATTGTATGTTTGCCAAAAACTACCCCAAAAGTCGATCCATGCTGATAAATGTTTTGAAAAATGTCAGTTCAATCATGCACGAAATAAATTCAAAAATCGTTTTATTTTCAAGAAATAATGTTACTGTGTTACTTACTTATTTAGCATTATGTATCATAAAATAATGTACCAGATCTTGTTAGATTCAAGTTCGGGAAAGCGATATCGATAACTTGGAAATCTAGAAAATCGAAGCACACGATGTTTAAATATGCTGATTTTGATCATCGACGCACACGATGTTTAAATATGCTGATTTTGATCGTTACAACGTTACAAGTTTTCAACAATCAGACTTGAGACACGATGTTAAACGTTCTAGCAACTTACTTACACGCACATGCAAAAGTACGCATGAGCAACGAACTGCTAATATCCCAAAAAATTGTGCTATAGGATGAAAATCAACGATCAGGCACGTCAGTGCAATATACAAACAACTTTTAACTTTATTTTCGTTAGAATAACTGAGGTAAAGTTTATATAATCAAAACCAGTTTTCCCTGTGTACGAGGCTTCCTAGTGCGAGTATCACGCATGGAGCTTGTCTGGTTAATAGGATGTCTACAAAGTAGTACTTTCGCTCACAATAAAAGAATTTCTCGTTATACAACGCATACACAAGTGTACTCGCAGAGCGATTAACACTGCACCTAAAAGTTGCCTTACTATTACAGTCGTGGCATTCAAAATACAAATTAAGAAATTAAGTTTGCTTTAGTAGATCACTAATAGTAGCAGCAATCAACTTACAGATTTTTAGGCGAAACATTGCATAGCAACTACTAAACCGGAGGCTGTGATGTGAACAAAATATTTCTAACGCCGGTATGCACTCTATTAGACTACAGGTAATGCAAACCGCATTATTAATAAAAATATTTGCTTTAGGAACGAATCCTGCTCATACTAAGCTAAAAATCATGAGCTAATTAACCAGTGCCTGCCAGCTCTCCAAAAATCTATTTTTAATCATTTATGGGAAGAACACGCCTATCAGAGATTGCTAAAACTAAATATCTAATGTAATGTGCGGTTAAAATTCCATACAACCGCCAAAATGACAGCTACCACATAGAGTTATAAATTATTAATGCTTTACAAATTCATTTTTCTTCCTTCCACAGAAATAGTTACAGCTCGTTGTGTTTTTGATAGTTTCTTCCGCTCTGCAAACGTCCGAATGTGCTTGTCCAGTCTCGAGGTCTGTTTCCGATTGCCCTGAGCATAAAGAATTAAACATGATTACCAAACTGACTTCCTTGAATTTATAAATATCGACACTTGAATCTATCGTTCATTACCCTGCTAATGTCAACTTCACTATTCCATTTCGGTCTTACAACATAGTCTTTGCTAGAAGGGACAGGTACACGCGCACGTGGAACCCATCCTGGATCACCGGGTCGAAGAGCGCTAAGACAACCAAGTTAAAATTTTTTAGAAGTGTAAACCAAACATGCGTATCAGTTACGCAAAAAAGCCCAACAGAAATAATAATTGACAGCGAAAATCTTACGGGCCTTCTCCACTAAGTGCTTTACTAATGTCTTCAGAATGGCGAGAGGATGTGGCATCACTAGAAAGACGTCGACGTTTAGGCATCTGATCCAAGTCTCGTTGTTCTCTCTCTTCTTTTGACATTGCTTTGAAGTCGGTAGATAAATTAAAAATAGGTCGGGCCCAGCTACTTATCATTCTACCAGCAATGGCTTTGTTCTGCTTCGTTTCCTTCGGGTGCTTGTATAGGTACATCACAGCTTTTCCTATTCCAGACTGCTTGAGCAGAGATTGATCCATAGTCGGAAACTAAACCAAATGAATGACCCACAGTATTATTTAATTACCTATAACAGATTTATTATCACACATTAGTCCTATAAGTTAATATTAGCAATACCTCAGTTAAAAGCTTCAAAATGCTTTCACGGATTCTTAGGGCTGGCAAACTTCGATCCGGCATGGGGGCCAACCAATCCGTTAAAATGGTCAGAACATTGTTCTCCAAAAATGCAATTTGTAAATCGTGCTTTTTCAGTTGTGACAATACATTCGGTAACATTGCTATCTTCTTGGTGGAGGGTCTTCCCTCCTTGTTAAGTTCTCTGTCCTCCTGCAAAGTAAGAATGATGAGTTGAATACGTTCAATACATGGAGTTGTCATTGCAATTCTTCGAATTTAAGAAGCTGAATAATGTTTTAATTTCAACTAATTCAACAACTTACATCAGCTGCAATGCGCATGTCATTTAAAAGCTGAACTATCAAGTCGTCATTGTCATTGATAATATCTATATCTTTCCTCTTCCTTCGACTCGTCTTCTCCTCTTTCTTCTTTTGCAGCATAAGGTCAAAGTCAGAAATGAAATCATTATCGCGTAACTTGTCAGGTCCTTCATCATCATCGTCAGAGGAATCCTTCTTGGCTGCAGCCTCAACCGGCGATTTGCTTCTGGAACGAGATTTAGATCTCCGAGTTGGAGACCCTGATTTCGAGCGCGATCGGGACCTAGAACCCGAACGCGCACGAGACCCAGACTTCGATCGTGATCTCGACTTCGACCGCGACCTTGATTTCGAACGTGATCTCGACCTAGAACGAGATCGGGATCTGGAACCAGATCTAGATCTTGCCCTAGAACCTGACCGTGATCTTGCTCTGGAACCTGACCTTGATCTTGACCCAGACTTTGACCGTCCTCTCGATCGCGACCGTGATTTAGATCTGGAGGCTGAACGAGATTTTGCTGATCCTGCTGAGCGCGACCTGGATTTGGACCGAGATTTCGACTTCGACCCTCGTGGTGATCTGGATTTAGATCTTGATTTCCTAGACGACCGAGACCTAGCTGGAGAGCCAGATTTGCTTCTAGCTGAACCTGACCTAGACCTTGAACCTTTTGGCGTTCTTGATTTTGATCTGGAGCGCCGAACTGAACCACTTCTAGACCTGGAACCACGAGCAGAACCACTTTTGGATCTAGAGCGTCTGGGAGAACCGCTCCTTGACCGAGAATTTCTTGGAGACCCAGACTTAGAACGTGACTTGGATTTAGTACGTTTAGGAGATCCTGACTTGGATCTAGCAGCTGGGGATTGTGACCTAGACCCCGAGCCCCTTCGGGAACCTCCTTTAGATCCCGGAGATCGGGATCTAGATCTCGAAGGTGATCGGGATTTCATTGAAACATCGCGTGAGCGTGACCTAGACCTTGATTGCGAGCGTGACTTGGAACGTGATCTACTCCTGGATTTGGATCGTGAACGCGATTTTGATCTTGAAGCAGACCGAGATTTGGCCGATCCTACTGGACTTCCTGATCTTGATCTAGACCTTGATCGTGACTTAGATCTTGATCTCGACCTCGAACCTGACCGCGACTTTGCTGATCCCGCCGGGCTTGCTGACCTTGATCTAGACACAGACCGTGACTTGGAGCCAGATGCCGAACGAGAGCGGCTCACCCTTGGTGACCCTGATTTGGACCTGGACCTGGACCTTGATCTGCTGGGTGAAGGAGATGTGGCGTCCATCGTATGTATTCCCCGGTCTTAGTTCAAGCCGAAGTAACAAGTCTGCGATTCAAGAAAACTCAGTATAATTCCACTAATTTCTGTTTACACTGCTAATACTTTATCATGACAGTTACAAAAATATTTTCATACATCCTAGAAATCAGATTAATATAGTACACTATGAATCCCCTATCATCAAGGACATACGAATCCGAAACTGATGGGTACTAAATCAAGCAGTACACGGTTCCCTTAAAAACTGTACGATACTGCTACAAAAGCTCAAGACCTACTCGCAGTTCAATTAGTAAGCAACTTTATAGCTGAACTGGAATAGTACGGTGGGCCTGTTTTAATATACGACAGCTCACTCCAATCGCAAGTTATCAGCAGTAGCTGAAAACATTCCTTCATTAATAAAGCTCAGGGTATAACTGACTTTTACTGTTTACATACTAACAGAGTTACAATATACCTTCAGATATTATCTCATTAATATTTAAACACTTTTACACTGCTTTAGATCTACTTACCAAATTATGTCACAAATTCCAATTTTGTTTTTTCCTAACTTCACAACAGCAATAATAGGAAGTTATTACTTGCAAGGTTTATAATATTCAATCCACCTTGAAACCGCTAATAATTCTTTCTTCAACTTTCAAATTCCCAGTTTCAATAATAATTCCACTAGCCCAACGAGACAATAATTTAACTTCTTAAAAACACTTAAAGATCAAACTGTAACGAACATTTTAGGTAAATACCTAATTCACAACGTTATCATCACGATTAGGATAAACCGTGGGTTTTCACTTCACTTTTGATCTTCTGAATACGTAGCTAAAATTGATTTCATTCCATTACATTGAACAGTTCGCTTTTCACTTCTTCGCTCAATCACACACTCGCCGTTCTTCTGTATTGTATCTATGCGTCCTATATGTCTAGTCACTATACATACTAAAATTTGAATACTTGTGACAAAGTTTGTGTTATATGCGCTGCACACACCAATCTGGCTATCACATGCTCTCCTTTCATTCGCAATGGCTTCGAATCACGATCCGCAGTTGAACGTTCAAAGTAAAAGGCCTTACCTTGCCGCTTTCTGATAAAAGCTAGTACTAGAGAGCCGACAGCGGAGACGCTCTCAAAATTAAATTACGAACTAAAAATGCGAGGGTTTGATTGGTGTAGTCACTAAATATTTATAGCTATATGTAGGTGTATAAGCTGCCATATATTTTGATACCAATTCCTAACACGTGCTTTCTTGTGGTTAAACGTGAAATGCACAATGATAATTCTAGGGTGGGAAATTGTTTCCCTATTATTTTAGACCCCGGGAGGGACAATTCATGTTATTGTTCTCCATTTAAAATAAAAGGGTTTGCAAAATTTTGGAAATATTTTCGTATATTAGGCCAGGTCTACAAGTTTGGTTTTGAGATGATCAGAATAACTTGGCTGCATATAAAGGTGAAATTTTTTTAGATGGGATATACTTATTATATTCTTTAATTTATCTTTCACGTAAAGTGATTGTAAATCCAAGCTCGGAGATTGGACTGCTGGGTCCCGGATAAGTCATGGAGTACTTTGTAGCCTAAATGTAGACTAAATATATCGTCCAAATAATTTCATCCAAAAGATATTTTCCAAAATAGTTTTCATCCACGAAGTTTGTCCAAATATTTTTAAGCCAAAAAATATTTTTGTCCAAAAAATATGTAAGCTAGAAAATTTATTCAAAAGTATTTTTTCCATAGAATTATCCTCCCAAAAATTATTCGTCCGTAGATTGTTTTGTTCGAAGTTTCAGTTAAAAAAAATTGAGCCAACTATGATTTCACCCATACAAAATTTCATCTATCAGACTTTCAGCATAATGACCTCATATATTTTTTATCCATCCAAATAAATTAGTTTAATTCGTTTAAATTTAACGGAAACAATTTTTGTATACGAGCATACATGTATACGAAAATGTATGCTTGTTTGCAATAAGTATATATATATATATATGAAAATTCTACTTGTAAAATTATTAGATTACACGTTCCATTAGTTTTATACGGGACGTAAGTAAAACGTGTGCTAACTGCTTACTACGTTGTGTTTTTTTTAAGTTTCCAGAACAGTTAGTAAACATATAGGTCAATATTAGCTTGATATATTTTTGGGAAATTTTTAGTTTTAAAAATTAGATTACCAAAGCAAAGGCAAGATATTTTTTACTGTGTGGAGAAGAAATTCGAGCGCGCCATTGCATTGTCATATTTTAAAATTTGTGTGCATTTTATCGAGAGTTTTTGGTTCCATTAAAAAACGAAGTTTAGTTTTAAATTATTCGGGTGAGTAATTATAATTGTACGAGAATATTGCTCTGGATTGTCTTTTAGAATTGAATAGTTTGTTGTTGAATTTTCTCATGGATAAAGATTGAATTAGTATTAGTCCAAATTTTTCCTGACTGCGATTTTTTGCACGAGCATATCATAGGACGAATAATTCTAGTAATAAAAAATAGGACAAAATAAATTATGGGCGAAAGATATATTTTGACAAAATAAATTATGAGTGAAAAATATTTTGACAAAATTTATGGATGAAAAATACTTGGTTGCTGAGACACCTTGAAGTTTCCCTTTTCAAATTAAAAATAGCTTAGTCACATATTATTGCAGTACAATCATTATAGCCTATGGATTATTTTTATTATGTAAGTAGAGCTTCGGGGAGGTAGGACTATCCAACACAATCATCTCCCGAACACGACACGAATCACGAAATTCCCGAATCACTTTTCCTATTATTCGATATGGATTCCGCTGATCACGATGAGCGTTTTTTACGACTTGCAAGCTTTAGAATTTTCAACTTTTGAAAATTCGCTTGCTTAAAAAACAATGTAGGTTTGCATTTTTTACTCACCCCTCAAGAACAAAGATTTTGGAATAACTTTCGAACCCCTCTCTTTTAAAGGTCAAGGGCTTAAAGTCCATGCGAGGATAAACCACATTATTCCAAATGTTTTTAAAACCAAGTTCCCCTCACTTTAAGAGAAATGTTTTCAACAAATTTGGGTACGTCGTTGTTACATAGCCACCGTTCAAATGACATTGCTTATTTTTTAAAAGGCCTTTTGCCCAAACGATTTTTGGGAAAATCTATACAAAAATCAAACTTTTCAGTATTAATTAACTGTCCAAAATTCACGACGCGAACTCAAGGGCATGTACCCTTAAACATCGTTTTTGTGGTCTGACTAAATCGCGCGGTCTTGCATACAAAATTCGAAATGATAATTATTTTGGAATAATTTGAAAAAAATAACAATTTTTACAATTTTTTGAAACATTGAATTTTTAAATTGGGTCTTATTCAGCAAAAGGTTTGACGATAATACAATATAATTTTTTGTAATACACAATCCTTGCCCTTGCGCCTTGCCTTGCCTTAATAGGAAACCAATAACTGAAACAATAAAATATATGTTGATAAATAAATATACCCTCGACATCTTCGTAATCTGCATTTTTTTGCACCCACTTCTGTTACAAAGAAAAGTTACATAACAGCAATAAGTTGGCTTTTAATGATATGTCAGCAATAGTCAGCATTGAGGATTGAGGATATTAATAAATACTAGACATTAAGCCATCCGCGATGCGGATGGGAATCTCTTCTTGGAGGATGAAATGAAATCTTGCGGCCATGTGCATTAATAATGAAGAAGTCACATAATTAATTTAGGCATTGCCCGTTTTGATAAAATGATTTGATTGGTAGGGAATTTACCATGCACATGAATTGTGCAGAATACGTTTAGGCATTGCCGGTTTTGACAAAATGATTCGATTGGTAACAAAGAGTGACCATGTACATTAATTGTAAAGAATACATTTAGGCATTGCCGGGTGTTGGCAAAATCCACGGGATAAAAAGCTACCCACGGAGACACAGAATCATGGAAAAGTACCAGATTTGTACTCCGTCACCCGAACCATAGGACCACGATAGTATAATAGGACAGACGATGAAGCTTTTAGTAAATAAGATATAGCTGATCTGATGCGTTCAATAATTGCAATGAAATAATAATTCTGTCTTCTTTCCTCTTCTTCAGGGACTGGCGTAAATTATAATTATGCAGACGCTGCCTGAACAAGATTTTATTATTAATTACCTTATTACAAAAACAAAGTGTTAAAAACAACTAAACAACGATAATATTGTAAATAAAGAAAATGCTTACATACTAGTGAAAATTTTTGACAGAGCTACATAAACGTAACATCCGCCAACCACTGTAAGCTGGCTCCACCAAAATCCTTTTCGCTAAAAATTCGATAACTATCTTCTTAACACTAGTAGTTTACATTAGATACGTACACACAGTTTTACACTGTAATAACAAACTGTAGTACTGATTCATAAAAACACTGCTTCAAAATCACATGCGGTAAACAGTAAATACAATATTGAGGCTTGAGGCGATGGCGGTTGTCCGATACAGTAGCCCTCTGTTTGGTTACTACAATTTAAACTTATTACTTGGTGTTATAAACTAATATTAGTGTCCGCAGTTGGACCAGGAAGAGGAGACGATAGGGTTGCAGAAGTTTCTGTCGCTCTAAAACATGAAGAGTGATTTTTTAAATCAGAATCGGATGACAAAAAAAGAATACTGCTAGCACTTACACTGTAATAACAAACTGTAGTACTGATTCATAAAAACACTGCTTCAAAATCACATGTGGTAAACAGTAAATACAATATTGAGGCTTGAGGCGATGGCGGTTGTCCGATACAGTAGCCCTCTGTTTGGTTACTACAATTTAAACTTATTACTTGGTGTTATAAACTAATATTAGTGTCCGCAGTTGGACCAGGAAGAGGAGACGATAGGGTTGCAGAAGTTTCTGTCGCTCTAAAACATGAAGAGTGATTTTTTAAATCAGAATCGGATGACAAAAAAAGAATACTGCTAGCAGTTTCCACACGTTTGGCTAATACGGTGAACTTGGGGGTAAGTGGAAATTTGAAAACGTGGTGGATTGACATCTGAGATTTCATATGAACGGTTTTACTGCGTTGAAATCAACCACATATTAGTATATTCCTACTAGTATTTCACTTTTCACTATTTTCCTACTAGTATATCCTACTAGTATTTCATACTAGTACAACCTTGTTTTCACATTATAGGGACACTCAATTTTTATTTTTCTTGCAAAGAAGGATAGATTTATTAAATC
>JAQFXU010000918.1:0-37733 GCA_034693705.1 Spatulosminthurus flaviceps
ATGAAATCAGTAAAGCCAGTTTGGGAAGATTTTAAATCATCGAAACACAGGGCCATTCCTACAAACGGTGATACATAAGCTTCATTTGTAAAAAAAACCATGCTTAAAACTACTAATGTTTGATTTATTCGACGAAGACTGCATGCTACACGAACAGTTGCCGATTGAGCGACCATGACCATCCATCAGAACTTGGGGGTAATTTTAAATTTTGGTGGTAGCGACCACCAAGTTGGTGGTAGCATCCACCAGATACTTTTGGTGGCAGTTTTGGCGGTAGTTTGGAGCTGGGCCGGTAAAGTAGAAATCAGCCCAGTGGAGTAATGTAAGAATAAAAATGACGTGTGAGGAGTCCAATTTATGGAAAAGACAGTAAATGAATAGAAATTGGCTCAAGAAAAAATCAAACAATGCTTTGAATGAGAAAAGCACGGAAGGTGGTAGCTCTTGAGTGAGTGAAGGAATTTATCATGAATGTTTTTTTAAATGCCACGCTCAATGAAAGCTGTCAAGTGCCATGTCCTGAGGAAATCTCTGCTATTTTTTTAGCAGAAAAAAAATAAAAGCAAGATATATAAATATAGAAAGATGAAAAATAAGGTCGTATCTTGTCTCAAAGCACTCTTCTTCCCTTTTCTTTGGTTAAACATACATATTTGAATGGCGGAGATTGAAGGTAAAAGCGTCCAGACATTTCTCCTGCTTGTCTTTGCCAAGAATTTTATCTTGGAAATTTTCACGGATATCTGACTTTGATTTGTAGGTGTGTGTGTGTGTGTCTGTGTGTGCATTCAAGTCAAAGGAAGAGAACCTGCTTGTATTGTTACATATCCCACAGAGATAAACACGACATGAAATCTTATCCCTTTTTCTTTTTTCTATGATAAGACCTTTCATTTTTCTGCAACCTTTCAAGTTATGAATCTTTTTTTCTCATTTCAACGAGAAATACTTGGAATTCACTCAATTCTATGCAACCACAGGGAGTAAGGACAGCTTATGCGAAAAAGTAATACAGTGCAATTAATCTCCAATGAGCGTCTCCTTTATTCCAAATCCGCACTCTTAATCAAAAAGCCTCCCTAAAAAATCATTTCTTTGAAAGAAGTGTAACTCAAAAAATGTTTTTCTAAGAATTTCTTTAAAAAAAGAATAAATAAAATTCTTTTTATTTCCAAGGCGAGAAGGTTAAACTCCCTTCCAAAACATATATGCGGAAATAAGACAAATATGTACATGCATTTCCATTAACTATTGCAATTCTTGGACAAGGATTGATCATGTTTGCCTTCCCCTTCAGTTCCTTAAAACTAATGATGATGATGAAGATAACGATCTTGTATCGATTCATGTGAGAATCCCTTGAGTCTTCTTGCCCATATAAACCAAGGACGGATCCCAAACTTTTAGATGAACTTTCCCAACAACACCACTTCACCAATCACTCTTCCCCCTCAAGTGTATTTGGTCATTGGTCAGTTTTTTTATCTCCCATGCTCCAATAGTAGCATTCTACACTGTATATATTCATACATAGGGTTGATGTGTAGGTACTTACATTGAGGAACTACTCCATTTCCTTCCAGCACTTTCGCAAATTGCAGTCAAGTCCGAAAGGAAATGCTTCCATTTATAAATATGTGAACCTCAATATGTAGATACTTTAAATTTGCATGAATGGTATGGGAGATTTGAAATCAGAGAGAAAAAGGCTTGAATTTCCAAATGGAGATAGATGGAAGTAAATTCAATCGAATGTGTACTCAAATGAACTGCTTAAACGTGACAGCCCATAGGGAAATTGAAAAACCATTATTGACTACTTCACTCCGCTATACAGTATGTATCTACTATTTCAGACAAGAAATGCCTCAAGTGGCTTGACATTTACAATGTATACACTTTAAGTTTTCTCTCGAGTCTCACTCAATGAGTGATTGTTTCTGAGGTAAAAGAATTTATTCTTTGACAGATAAATGGAGCATCTTGGAGCTTTCCTGCAGACTCTAGAGAGATGTGTGTAGAGACGTAGGTGAAATTATTATTGGCTTTGATGTACAAGAGAAAATCAGAAGGATGGGAGAGGATATTTTTGTTGCAAGAAGCTTATGTATTACAATAAAAGCTAAATGAAGAAAAAATAAATATTTACTACAGAACAAGCACTGGGGCATCACAGAGTCAATAAGTTACTACCTCATTATCGTAATAGCACTTTGTGATAAATCTTTCCCCATCATTAGAGAATTTAAGCAGGAAAATTATGAGATCATTAGCTGGTAAAATCTCTCAGGGATTTAAAATGTGAAAGGTGGAAAAAATCCGGATCTTGTAAAATATCTTCAGGATAATGTTGCGAAGGATTAAAAAAATAAATTAGCTTGGAGACAAATCCCTGATTTTCAAATGTTCAAGCTTATCTATTTATTTTAGGCATGTATACATTATACATGCATTTTTCTTGTATGAGAAATACTTTGGAGCCAATCCAACACTGCTAACTTGACAATTTCGAGGGGTTTTGTAAACTCATAGCAAAATAATATGACGGAAACTTGAACGTCAAGTGTCATGGAATGCTGGACTTGTGATGGACGTTAAAATCTAAACAGAAATATTTCTAGACAATTATTTGGCAAGGGGACAACAAATTTTTTAAGAAGAGTCCACGTGCATATGAAATGAAAAAAATCTATGATGAGTAGTTAAGTCAGGGGGGAAGCTGCTTAAAAATTGCTGAGATGAAGTGATGATTAGCTATGGCGCGATCGGCAATATGATAATTTAGTTAACATAATCACAAGCATTTCTGATGCATCCCTTAAATTGATTACTCCTGTAAAGTTCATCATATCCTCGAGCTAATTTCACTATAATTTTTAATTTCAAGCTGGAATGTACACCTGCTCATTACAGCTTTTACATAAGTAAGATTAAAGAGACGGGGATTACTTAAGACAATGTCTCGGCTACAAATTCAGTGAAAAGGTTTTGTGAAGAGACACTTCTTTGTTATGTCACTACGTTTAAGTTACCTTGAGATTTTAGACACAGGTGTGTTGAGTCAGTACATTGTAATGCTGTTGCATAGGACAAAGTACATTACATTAGATAATACATTGAACGCCCCTCCAAGCTTATTTAATTACTCTTTTGAAAGGATTTGGTTCACAACATGAGTTACTACCATTGTAGAATTTCTTGACAGATATTGAGTGCCTCCTGCTTGTTCAGGGGCCACTATATTGTATACCAAGGTTAATGGTATTACCTCAAGCGAAAATAAATGGTAGTTGCTATACAAAGAGTGGAAAAAAATCTTGTTGTGAATTTATTACTTACTTTTCATGCTGGCTCTTACAATATTATAGGTAGGTGTATCTTTGTGTGAGGTAGATCAGGGCAATAAATTTTCTTGGGTGCTAATCGACGATAAACTTCCCTTCCTTGCTGGTTAATTCATTAAAGAGGACCATTTATTGGTCATTGTTCGAGCCAAATGGGCAATTTCCGTATTAGCTGAAAATCCTTTACAATTATTTCTGTATAAAACATACGTGTTCAGGTAAAAGGGATTTTTTTTATTTCTATTACTATCAGTGGAACTAATAGTCTTGGAGAAATTTCCCATAAAAACAAATAACTTGGTTAGTAGTAATCCCTCCATAATTTTAGTGTCTTTTACCAATTTGCTCCCCCCACTTAATACGTCCTTTATTAGTTCAATGGACTTATATTTAGGCAATAATTGAGAATGTACGGTTAACTTGTAAGTAATGAAATGAAATACAAGTGGACACACAATGTATAAAAGATATATGTGTATCCTACGGATTAACGTCACTGTCTATTGACAAAACTTCTTGAAAGACAAAACTCATTCGTAAAACAAACAAAGGTTGACAACATGAAGTTTTCTCGACCAAGCGCTTGATTTCTTTCTCAAAGTTTTGTATCTCCGGGAGCATCCTCATGATTGGCACAAGTTTCCTTCTTATCTTTCTTTTATGACTAAAAGTATATATGTATATTTCCAGGACAATAAAACATGATGGAGGAGATAAAGCTTTCTTTTGGTCATTAGTGTTGACTGGTAGTAAAAAGTCCTACATAATTATTGTCCATTCCTTTTATCACCGTAAAAACAAATTTAAAAACAATTGTTTGTTGTCCCAAAAACTACTATCGAACTTTCTCGGCTAATTGCATAATGATGAGGAAATGGTAAGTTAAATGTCTACATATTTTGCTACGATGCATTGTAATACATGGAAAAGTGAACGAGTATGTGAAAACTTAAAAAAGTATTTAAAAGTGCTTGGTATAATGTTTATAAATAATAATGATTTTGTACATTTTAACGACACAAAGTAAAGTGTGAGTGTGAAATTAGAAATCCCATTTTTCATGCCAAAAAACATAGTAGCTACTTCATTGACTTACCATTCGGTCCATGGAGGAAGTAAAGAAAGAAAAAACCTTGAATTTTAGTTTTTAACAAGTACAAAAGGGTTGATATGTAGACTTAGGAAAATTGATAATAAAAAGTCAATATAGTGTCCGTATATATATAGTGTTGCGTAAGATTGGAAAAACAAACGTTGGTTTTTTTTGGGTTGAAGAGGATTATGCATACACTCGTGTTTGCAATATCCATTCTCAAGGCACATAATTCAATGTTGGCAAATAAAGACGTCTTCCGTCCTGTGCTCTTAAGTTTCCAAAGGAGAGGACATTGTAAAATCGTGTATGGAAGAGCATCGATTACTTTTATTTTACGACCTTTTCAAGACATTTATCTTGACTCGAGGAGCATTGAATCTAACAATAAGTAGACGTATCAAATTGTCATGGTACTTATTTGCAGTACCAGGAAAACAACTTGTGCTTAAGTGAAAGTCTGGGTCCCCTAGCATCGCCTTTCGCCTTCTTTGAATTTTGATTGTTTGCTCTTTCATCCAAACTATATATATATAACTTTTGCTAGTTCTATAAAATATGCACACAGAAAAATATACACAGGAATAAATATGTACATAGGGAGAGAAAAGTCGGGCATTGAAAATAATAATGTTGTAATAAGCATGTATAGTTAAGGAGAGAGAGAGAGTCAGAGCAATATTAAGTAAAATTTAATGGGATGATCTTTTTCCCTACGTTTATGTGTCCTCTATGGCCATGTAAAAAGTGCTTGTTGCTCAAAATAACTTTCACTCAAGCCAACAACATTGTCTGTTCTACGCAATGGAAGTAAGTGGAAATAGTGTGCTAGGAGAAATTTATTTCGCTTGGGGAACACCCAACTTGAACAGTCGTAATTTCGAATGCAATGACAGACTCGGAGGAAAAAACACATACGCACTAGCAACAACAGCGTGGGTAGAATAGCTTCTTCTACTATTCCTCCCAACAACGTCCCTGCTTAATCTTACCACAAAGGATAGGCAGTGATAATACATTCTATATCTTTTGCACTAAAACTGTTTTCTCAAGTCTCTTGCAAAAAAAACCATCTCCTTTGCTATAATACAAACCTTGACAATGGAATTGTTGGGGAGAGAAGAGCGACTAAGTCTTGTGTAGTATAGTGTGTGTGGCTGGAAGAAAGACACTTTAATCATGCCATCCACTACTGCTTCCCCTGCATATCACACTTTGACAGTTGCCGGAGTATAACCAACTTTCTAATTTTATTTCCTTTTTAGGTGGAATAAGATTTTAGCTGGTCTTTCTTCTCCTGAAATTTCATACAAAGTCATTGAACTTCTCAGCAGCTAGGGGGAATATGTAGACATGTTTACGATGATTTTTTACTTATACTTAGATGAGATTGAAAAAATGGAGCTCATGATATGAATATGAAGTAAATGTAAAAGTTCAAAAGCTTAGGAGATTTTTACTGGGACGTGAATTAATTTCATAATAATTTGTATGTAGGCAAATGTATAAGTGTATATTTACGAAGAGGATGTACTAGTTTGGTGGAGAGGAAGACTATGTAATAAATGTGTCCTGTGTACGAGAAAAGTTTCAATGACTGGAGAGAATCTCTTGTAGTATGCTTTGTCCCTTTTTTACGCATTAGATTCTAGAAAATTGAATTCTATTCATTTTCTTTTGCAATTTCATCTAGCTCCGTTTTAAAAGTATGCAATGTTTTTTACAAAGGAACAGCTCTTTTCTGCGTAGTATATATTGTATGAAGGCATGTACAGTGTATGTGCATATGTTTATTCAAATATACTTAGGACCACTACGTCTTTTATGGAGACTAAAATGAATTACGGAATTTATCAGGGTTTTTTAAAGCCTTCTTTCAATGCTATAGAATTCTGTAGCTAAGAAGTGTAAATAAAATTTAGGATATTAAATATTAAGATTCTTTCTCCCTTACACGCAAACATATGTTGATGTACCATGTACCCACTGAAATAAAGGTTTTAATATATTTTAAAAATTCATATACTTCCCCGATAAACACGCCGTTGTCATTCATTTACACAGAGCCCTGTTGGTAATGTCAAAAAGAATTTTCTTTTCCCACCCTTTTCAAGTTGGAATGCAACACACTGATCAAAAAAATATTGGTTAGGAGGTGACATCAGCATATGCTTGCTTGTTAAAATATTATCGTTGCCAAACAGTGACTTTGAGTTTGTTATTGCTGCAAGTCGTTGTTGCAAACATGTGGAAATAATGTTTCGTAAATTATATAAAAAATTGTTTTTCAACTAATTTGGCCCCTCATCTTTTCTATTCCACAGAAAATGCTCACAAGGTCTGCCTCGAGGATGGAACATGGTTTCGACACCCGGACTCAAATTCAACCTGGTCAAACTATACCATGTGTGTGGACCATGCTGATTATGAGGTAACCATTCCACCCTTATCTATATACGTACTTTCATATAGTTGTTACACAACGCGGGTGAGTGGGTTCAGCTCATACCAGTATGTATTGTACTCACAACCGACCTTTGATCAACCCCCATCCTTTCATCTCGATATAACATAAACTCCAAGAGATTTTCACTTTAGAATCCAAATCAAGTTTCAAGTGTAAAACGTAAAGCTACATACATTTTATGTAAGGAGAAAGGTAGGATGGCATTGGCTGGAGAACCCTACGGCCCACGGCTTTTGGAAATACAGTTAGTGTTTGTGCAAATACATATTTACAATAATAATAAAAGATGTAGAGCAGAGGGTCGGCGGTTGTTTTCTGCTCCTATACATCTGAGGCTTTGAAGAAAGGAGTAAACAAGTGAAAGACATTACAGTTTGTTGCCAACCAAGTGTTTGAGGTGAGTTTGTAGGTATGTGAGATTCTTTAAGAAAACATTCTGTTGAAAATGTCAAAGGCAGTTTACATTTGTAAGGGAAGGATTTTATGTTACGTGGAGTGTGAGAAAGAATTCATGATGACGTGTGTGCTTTCTCCCTCTATTTAATACGTACATTTTTCAAGGCTGGTGAAATACATAGAAAGTTTAGTGTCTACTGACGCATGAACTGCATATGCCTAATCATGTTTTTACATGGCTTGTGCTCTGTGAAGCGGAAAGCAAATATTTTTATTCACCACCCATACCACTAAATCATCAATCATCAACTCCCCTAAAATTCGTACCTGTTCTATATACTTGGCCTCCATTATCAAGAATATTTAGATACATAGGTAATAGGGGCTACTGCACTTCCAAGAAGATACGGAAGTTAGTGTGGTATGATATCTTGGCAGATGTTAAGCTCCTTTGAGCTTAGGTCACATAGCAGCGTCAACCTTACTTAGAGGTAAATGGCGTGAAGGAAAATGGGCTTGATGCTCGGGGATCCTAACCAATATTAGCTCAATTTCATATCATACAATTTACAACTTAGGGTGACAGATGCGTGACAAGCTGTGCAGAGTCATTAGTTACACAAGTATTTCCATCAAAAAATATTTGGTCCCACGTAGCTTTTAACATGAGGACAGGAAAGGTTCAATCTTTGGCCCGGAAGAGTATAATGAGTGTGATGATGAAGAGGAATAGAGGAAACAACTCGGGTTTCACCACTTGAGAGGAAATTTATGCTTTGATATTGAAATTATGGGAGAGATTTTGATTTCCTGGTTACATTTTCTCTATAAAACTTTCTCCTCTCTTACTTTCCCTAACTGTGGGCTTTGATTTGATTAACTAAGAACCTGAGAATGGAGAGAGGTCTATTGTCGAATGTTTCCTGCTTTCATTGCGTGAGTATGTGAACATCTGCAATTATATGTATCTATACTTTTTTGTAAAGAGAGAGTGTGTGTATGTGTTAGAGAGAGAGTTTTAAAGGAAGTATTGCCGAATTTGATTCCAGAGTTTCAAGCTCGATTCACCCGTGGTTGGAGGAAAGTATTTTTATTCTTATGGCTGAGCTACCGTTTCTGCTCCGCGACGTTCATTAAAGTACATATTTTTACTAGAGGTTCTCTGTAATATATTTAGCTTCATTTTGTTTGCTTTTCCTGTGAACAAAATGAGGTTGACGGGAATAATTTTAGAGCCGGATTTGTTGGTGTTTTGGAAGCAATTTTAACATGTTGTGAAATTTCCTGGGAAATTGTGGAATTTGATGCTCAAAACTTCGAGATGAATAATTTTTTATTTATCTCAGACATTATTGTCATTTGTTACCAATATATGTGACATTTTTGTGGTTTAATCAAGTTAGTAGACAAGAATTTTTTGCTTGGCGATAATTAAGCTGTAAAAATTAAATCATTCGAAATCACGGTGGAACACGATATTGATGTTGAAATAGCAATTAAATACCTTGTAGGCAACTAGCGTGGTGAACCAATTAGGGGTTATTTAACGCATTAACGTATTTTCTGTCCTTGTACATTGTGTACGTATGTTTTTCTCTGCCCTAGTGGCCTAAACTAAACTTCCGACCTATTTAGCTAAAATTATAGCCATGCTCGAAGAAAATCAGAGGTTGCTCTTGGATTTATGTATATTTGTGTACATCACACCCATGGGAGGAAAGTGGACATAGGGAGGAGAATTTTTGTATGTTAATTTATTTATCTATAGGAATAACATCTCCCACCGTCCCCGTACATTACTGTTAATAGAGTTCACTGGAGATTTAATTTGATGGTTCTTTGAAAACACGAGGGTACGATTTTCTAGTGATTACTACACTCTTGTTCAGTATTTTAGAATGATGATTCCGTTTTCCAGCTGAAACATTGCTTAGAATAAATCAGGACGCTTGAATGATTCAATTTCTATTTCTATCCACCGAGTCAAGCAAAGAACTATCAAATCAGATTTGCATCATAAATCAGATATAAAAAATTGTACATTATATTGGTCTAATGTTGATAAATTATCACATAGACAGAAATAACTGCCATGATTTTTCTTTAATAAAACAGCAAAGCTCGCAATGCAGATTCATTTCTACAAGAAATCCCTTAATTTCTTCAAATTTGACCTTTTGCCCTTATCGACGTTTTTGAAAGTTTGGCACAATTTTGTAATCGGATTTACTCGTTTTTGAGTATTTGAAAATTAAAAAGTTTTTACCTTATAATTACATTGGGGAAGTTTTATCCAACTGAGATAACCTTCAGATCCTCTTCTCGCTCTTTCTAGGACGCAACCAGCTATTTTTTCTAGTTGACAAACCTATGCGATCAGAGCTACGTGGTTTCCAATATGTAATTCGTTTCATTCCAAAAAAATTAATTGATCCTCGTCATTTGGAATTGCTTGCGTTTGTATGAAAACCTTGATGATTCCATCCCTTGTGATTCTTTTTAAGGCTTTGATTCCATCTCTTTATCTTTTCCACCTACGCCGGCTTTTTGTATACAGCTTTTCTCCTAAATCTGTTATGCAAAAATCTTCGTACATGGTGAGTGGTGGTTTGCCGAGTTCTTTTGTGCTGATTAGTATAAATGAAACGTAGCGGTTTGCTTAAGTCAGAATGAAGGAATAATGAAATATTATGTAATGAAATTTGTATCTCTACATGCATTGGCGTACATAATTAAACAGGGGAAAGTATTGACGGTCTAAAGATCCATTTTCTTTGAAAAGTCAATCTCATGGATTAGTTTAGACTTAATATAGATATTGTAGAAATACAATTTTAACTGATTGTGAGTACAATACGCTATTTAATTGCTATGCCGTTCCTTCTATTGAAATCATTTCTTTCAGACTAAAACTTCCCAGGATATTAATTAATACTACCAAACAAAGCATATAAATGAAGAAACTATTGAAGATACAATTTACATTCAGGTTTCAATTACCTACGTTCGCAATCAAACTCGAACCACCCAGATTTCAGTTTGAACTCTTTATTATATTTAAACTGAGAGGAAGGGAGTTAATTTCAAACCCACAGGTTCCTCGAGATTACTTTTTATCACACAAGTTAACGAGGCTTTGTGTATTTTATGAAACAAAAGCTCATAGTCGGTCTCCGTTCTGATGTAATTTAATGTGTGGTGTATAAGTTTTCATTTGAGACGTTACAATGAACCTTCTTTTTTTTTACTAATCTGGAGCTGTTTATATTTTGTCTGTTACAGTGGCGGCGATTCATCATCTCTCTCTATGAAATCGGATATTTTCTCTCCGCCTTCGCTCTTATCGTCTCCTTAATCATCTTCTGCTCCTTCAAGTACGATCTCATTTATTTACTGTAAAAAGTTTACTTTCTCTTGTCTATGACGTGTATTGAATCAGTTATGACCAGGGATTTCCAGGCATCATATGCCTCAGGCATTTGGTATATGTAGAAATAATAACAAGTACGGACAAAGCTACTTGGAAATGCGTGGGCAATGAGTAGGAAGAAATGTATCAAAAGCGTGGGTGAGATGAGTTATGTAAGAAATGTGTATGTGATACGAACTTAACTTACGAAATAGTTTTAAATAATCCGATGAGTGTAAGTATGTCTGCATTTGAAATGTAGTGACCCGGCTAAAATTGTCAACGGGTTGGATTTTGTTTCAAAAAGGCTTTTATTCGGAGACAAAATCCACTTGAAGTTGTTAAATATATCAAATAAATAGAAATATGGAATGTTATTGTTTGAATAAAATACAAGTTTTTCTGACATTCATAGGTGCTTGGAGTGCACCAGGGTACGAATTCACAAACATTTATTTGTGTCATTCATCATCAACAATATCCTCTGGCTCGCTTGGTACCGGCTCGTCGTCAATGATCCTATTCTACTGGTGAATAATCCAGTGAGTAAAATGCTTTTTTATGGGATCGTATAAGATTAGAAAAATCCCTATTATCCATATTTGATACAGCTCAAAGAGGAATTCTTCCGGGATTTTTTACCATTGAATTATTTTTATAGTGGTGGTGCCGAACTCTTCATGTATTCGTCCAGTACTTCATGGTAGCGAATTACTTTTGGATGTTCTGTGAAGGATTTTATCTCCACACGCTCCTGGTCCTTGCTTTCTTTCGATCTGAAACTCAGCTACTCAAAGGTTTCTATGTGTTTGGTTGGATGGGTCCAGTTCTCCCCATGATTTTCTACGTCTACTGCCGAGCCACTGATTCACAGGATAATACGTAAGTCTGAATAAATTGAGTTACATTTTTAACATGAAATCCTTGGAAATGGGAACCGTAGATTTTTATCGTCAATCAAATTATAAAATTGGATTAAATCTTTAGATTTTGCGGGTTATTTTTGGAAGTTGTAGTAAACGTGAGAAAAATTACTGTTGTGTAGGAAATAGCATTGCTAAAAAATGAACTTACATTAATTTCTGTGGAATAGATGTTGGGTTGAGCAGAGTTCCTGGAATCACATCCTATCAATCCCCGTGTGTCTCTGTTTGGTTCTCAGTCTGGGATTTCTCGTGAACATTCTCCGAGTGCTGTTGAAGAAGTTGAAGGATAATCAGAAAAATTTCAGCTCGGCTCTTAGGCGAAATTCATCTATTGGTGGAGTTGATAATCAACATTCATTAAAAAAGGTTGGTCTAAAGGGAAGTTCATTCCTTTAGATTAATTCCAGTTGGATTCAATTCAAAGTTTTTTCTCTCGTTAAATCCCCTCCTGGAACTTCCCTTTAAAATTGGTTGCATTTTCCCTTTGGTATATCAGTATCTATACACATACAGGGATTTCTTTTAATTCACAACTTTCATTTCGGAATTGCAGGTATTTTCTATACGGTTAAATGATACTAAATAATTGTTCTAATATAGTTGGAAAATTATTGCATTTCACGCTCCCATGTTTATTTCCCTCCAAAGCCTCGCTCCACGCTTGGAGAACTTTTCTCCACGAATTTAGCACAGCTCTTAGAAAAGCATACATAGGTGTGCACACACGAGTGCACCTTGTACGTTGTAGCAATCTATTATTCCAGATTCTCATGGTCTCTTGGACAGAAAACAATGGAGAATAAAACCCATACTTAATTGAACAACTTATTCTAGATTTGGGTTCAGCCATTTCGAGATATATGCGTGTACGCAATTGTAAATAATTGGATTTTGTTGAAGACAATCCAGCTCCTGATTTCTCTCCCTACCCCCAGTAATAAGTTCAATGTGATTTACGAGAAAGGATTCTGAGAGAGAAAGCAGAGCAATCGAAAAGAAAAAACTTACATTTTTGTTCCTACGTATTCGTATAACTTTAGAAGCACGCACATCAACACAATGTCCTCAGTTCATTTAAGTTGTAGAAGCTTCTGTCTACAAAATAACATTGAATCAATTTAGATTAAACTAAATGAATTTCCTTGTTCAGAATAGACAGTTTTCACACGCAATTCTACTATAATAATATTGGGAAATTCTATACTCTTACCAGGCTGTGCGAGCTACATTGATCTTGATTCCTCTATTGGGACTCCACTATCTCGTGATACCATTCAGACCAGATCCGGGTTCGAAACGTCTGGAAGCAACCTACGAAGTCGTTGCAGCTGCCACTTCTTCTCTACAGGTCAGAGAACTATAGAGAAACGATCTTTATTCTGTGCGTATTTCTAGCATTTAAATTAATGTTGTATTGTAGAAGCTACAGAGTATTTATAAACACGTTAATTTTTTTTAAGTACTTACTTACATTGAGTCTTATTTCATAATTAACCTGGGTTTATTTTTGAAGCTCCCAAGAGACCTGTGAGGACATAAAGTGATTGCTCTAACAAAATTAAAATCATAGAGATTAAAATTAGACAAATGACTATATTGACTAGTAGAAAAGCTTACCCATCAGGGTTGACACCAGCTTCTGCTTTCATTCTGTATTGGGAGTATGTCCTTTATTTTCCTTGCTCCTCGAAATAAGTAACTTCTCATGTTTATGTCTTTGTCTGGGAGAATTGTGGGCTTGTAACTATAATCCTAAAAGTAAATATTTCCTTTCTCATTCAAAGCCTTTGGCGCAATACACATAGACCAAGTAAGTACATATAGTATAGGCACAAAGTAAACACTGAATTCGTTATAGTTTAGATATCTGTAGATGAAGCTCCCCAGAGGGGGGGGTGAGCTTGGGAAATATTGTTTTTTTAAGTTTCCGGCACTCAACTTTCATATTGTTTTTTTTTACACTTTGAGATTGAGATTTGAACTTTTCCTTAACTTTTGTATTCTATACGTCAGGAGGAGAGGCAAAAATTGTTGAAAGATTTGATCTCGCAACTTGACATATTTTTTTAAGAATGTACCGTGTTTCGTATGTACTGTATTATAAATAAAATATATGGATGTTTTTTAAAAACAGGGTTTTTGCGTGGCTCTTCTCTTCTGCTTTTGCAACACGGAAGTTCTCAATGTATTTCGACGACGTTGTTGTCCAAGATTGATGGAGGAAAAGTCACCGACCCACCGAGCGGACAATTCCTGTGCACCTACGAGTATGTCGGTAAAAATTTCTACACTTACAGCATAAATTCTTTGGTCTCAGTTAACATATAAATCTTGAACTACATTCCAATATGCGAACGGATTAATGGAGTTGGGTCTGAAATAAGGCTAAAAAATCTTTAATGCAATATTCGTTATATTATAGCGATATTACATACATTACATTAATATATGCGAAGAAAAAGTAAGGAATGAAGGCTTGAGTTTTGTATTTTGGGTTTATTGATTTTTCTTTGTATTCTTTGGCAGTTGAGATTTTGCAGTAGTGTTAATAATAATTATTATTGCTGGTTCTCTATCTGGTGGTGGCTGAAATTTTTAGATAACCAATCATTAGATTTTATGATTTGAAATTGTGATTTTTTTGATGCAGCTAAATACATTACGTGAGAACATTAGAGTTAATACTAGTAAGTTCTTTTTTAAACGATCTAGTCGTTTTTGAGCCTGTTTCAAATTCTTATTATAGCTATTTGTGATGTACCGATTTGGGATGAATTTTAGCTCTATACTTCTGCATTGTTTTCCATAGTATATGTATAACCAAAGCTTGAAACTTTTCAATCGTACTGTTGTTGGTAAATAGTATATACGCACTGTATACAGTTAATACTTATTATTATTATTATTATCTCATGCATTTGACTTTGCCCTTGAGCGGATACATTTTAAGAGATTTCCTTTGAAATATTTAGATCGTGGTGATGAGAAGGCAGAGCGAAACGAATCAATCTAAACCAGATGAAGGTGATGATGAGTGAGGCTGATATTGTGAATGGTGGTGCATGTGATGTGGATAGGAAATTGAAATTCGGGTTTCAAGCTTTCAAAAGAAACACTACCCACAGTGCATGGTTGAGGACTCAGATCTCTGGAATGAATGTTTACCCGGAGATTGCTGCACCTATAGAAATGGACTATCGCCCCTTTGTATGTGCACACATCTGTAGTTTATAGTAAGAGTTGAGGAGCCGGATGTAACTAAATATATACACATGTACTTCCTTTTATTGTAAATATCATCGTGATTTTATGTCCCTTGTAAAGGTTTACTGTAGATTGGATTAGTTCTTTAGAGAAATAGCGTAGTGATTGTGTATGTGCTAGAATATAGTAGATTGGCAGAATTAAATTTTCAATGTAGAAATTATCCTACCAATATGTACCTCTCCCATGTAGTTACTTGTTTGATATCAGGTGCTACTGAGATTATTATTGAATTTTATTTAAAGTTTACAGTAAATTTGGAAGTACTTGACAAATTAAGAATCTATCATGTTTTTCTAACAACCATTTTTAAATAAGTGCTAGAAGTTAAGTGATATATATGTGTAATGGAACTTGTGGAAATGTGTGTAAGTAGATAGCTATATGTACAATATAACATGGTAAAGACAAGTATTGTCCGTGAAATGGTTGGAATCCATGTCCTCTAGGACCAAAAAATATTCGTTTGAATGATAGATATTGGAGCTACTCTCTATAAATAAATAAAATACATGGTTATAATAATAAATAATGTTATGGCTGCGCTAGCACGACTCAAGGATATAGATACGTTTATTCTAATTGTAAGACCTAGAAAATAATGGAAATCCTCTACAATTTTAGCTAACAGGGCAACCAAAATTGTGTAAGTGGGTTCAAAGCTGGTGGTAAAATGCTAATAAAAATGCTAAATATATCCTTGTATTCTAATTAGTTGAATTTAAATGGATAAAGATAAGGTGCTGAAGGAAACAAAATTAATGGCGTGTGATCAGAATGAAATACACTTGAGTCAATTATCCTTCTGTAGCTCTAGCAGCGTAAAAATTCATATGAACACCATTTTGAAAAAAAATATTCTGTATATTTTCAAGTAAGTACAGTGATGAAATGATGTTAAACGTGTGTACATACAACATTGTAAGGTCAGTTTGACATGACGGCAATGATCTGCGTACGTCGAGTTTTTTACGAGATCTGGTTGTGAATTTCTAAACGTCAATGTAATGTTACTATGTGATATGGCTGGAAGTTTCCTTAAGATTTTGTACAGTGTGTTAAATGTGCAAACTGGAGAGCATATTTGCATAATCTTAATATTTGTAATCACACATTAAGAATTTAAACGAATTGTTGGTGAGTCTAATTTGATGTAGATGAAGAATTTTGTCGGGTATTTCCACCTGGCATAAAAATTTAGAACAATTTTCGTATTGTATTTCCAAACTCACATGTTTGGATTTGAAAAAACAACATATTTATTTTGTTATCAAAATGATTTATGAATGTAGATTAAGAAGAGTACAATTTAAACTTAAACGAGGTAATATTAACGTAAATGTTGAAAACAATTTTTTCGCATAAAACTTAAACTTAAAACCAGTATTAAGCCATTTTGCCCTGGCTTGGTTGTCAGGTTTATATACATAATACAAAATTAAGGCACACTAATTACATATACTGGTGTTTAAACATGATAACATAGTAAAGCGTCCTTCTGTTGTGTATGAATTTGGTGTTAATGTGACAGCTATCAAATAAGTTGACCACATTTGTTAAATGGAGTAAATTAATATATTAGGGGGTTACAATAGTCAATGGTGGCCCAGACGTAGGTACCAACTGTAAAGGGTGGAAAGGTATACGCTTAATAAGTAATTAAAGTATTGATGTAACCACCTAACCAAGCGTAAATATGAGATTTAAAGTTTGTATTAATGTACGCGCAATCTATGTTCCTTTACTTCCTTTAGTATTTCAATCTCAGATCACCCGCTTAGAAGTAGTACATTTATAAAAATTTACACCGGTCAAAATTAACGTTATCTATTCGTACCCTTTCTCCGAATAAGGCTATCCAAGTTACTTTTGTCCACTTAGTTTAAACTGTGAAAAACCCACTCACTTACAATAATAATAAAATAGGAATAACAACGCCGTGGGCTTTGCTACGAAAAACCTGCAAATTAGATATTCGTGTTTAGAAACCAGGCACGGAAAAACGATTTAAGTTAGAACAAGAACTAAGAGGATTAAAGCAGAATACGAGTAAATATTGTTTGTTTCAGCGTCTTGGAGTAATTAATGTAATTATAAACCTCGCTTTAACTTGTATTCTGCGTATTGAATTTTAATAGTTTTGCGTGACGTATAACCCATTAAATCCAGTTACACTTGTAACTTGTTAATTAAAAACCTTTGTTCCATGTTGTGACTCATTGTTTCAATTCAATTCTGTACAAATAAAAATAGTCATTCTATAAGTCGTGGATAATAAATGCATTGTTTGTCAACATAATCTAATCTAACACTCCTATAACTTATAATCACCAAAGAATGCATAAGAACTTCCGTCATCAACTCCTCTGGCAAGTTCAAAATCAATGCTGAAAAGGCAGCCGAAAGCTTCAATTTAAACATCCACAGGACTCTTTAGCATGTAAACCAGAGTTCCGTACATGAGTAATCCATTCAGAAATACTACGAAATACCTCTGTTCAATTCCCAATATACGATCGCGTATAGCCCAACCTTCTCTATTTGACCTAGAAAGAATCAGATTTCATCAAATTAATTTGATCCTTAATCATGCCATTTCGAATATCCATCAACACATTTTAGAAACTGACCAGACATACTACGCAAACCAATGACTACAAATACAAATACTGCATTATATAAGTAATCAATTACAGCGATTATTCTCTAAATACAACTTACTGTGAATTTGCATTTCGAGTATCCATGGAAACAACCATATATCCAAAGATAACCATTAAAATTGACCAAAGAGCAGCCGTTAAATGCCGTTGAGTTTCTTCGTCCATTTCCCCTATGAAACTTGAATCAAATTTTGTCCAATCGCTGGAAGACATTTTCCAAATCTGATACAAAAATTGTTTCCAAACAACCATCAAAATCCAAACCTTAAATCAATTCAGATTTAGTGACGTGAATCTAATTAAAAAGTTACATATCGTCAGGTGAATTCCAAAAGGAGTTATAATTTTCGTAACGTTATGGGAAAAAGAAATTATAGCCCTTTTTGGAATTTAACCGACGATATGCACGCTTAAAATTACGAGTAGTTCATGATTTAATATTTAACCAAAATTAGCATAATAAATGTCAAATGTTAAGAATAAACAATCCCCAAAAATCCCTCGAAATTCAAAAATAACCCAAAATCAAAGAAAATATTAAAAATGAGAATAATAGATCTATTAAAATAGTTCAGGATACTGGCAATGTGGCAACATTATTCTAAAGATTGTAATCACTGAAGCAATCAACAACGTTAATTACCTTTCAAATGCGTCCTTTCTCTTCAAGTCTGAAATAGGAAATATGAAAACACCACAAATGAAATCAGAGATCCAGCAGGTTATATTTAAAACAATGGGAAACGTAAATTACTATAATTTGTCTAAATGTTTTTGTTGTGGTTATTGTGGTAGTAGAATAAAAGTTTAAACCTGGAATCCCTAAGTAATTTCCCGCCACATTTTCCATTGGTATCTTTGTATCATAGAGTCTTCTTTATAGGCAGTCCGATTTACCGATATGCGGGTTTAATGTTTAATGTCAATTTGTGAGAATATTATAACGAAACCCCTTAAACAGCTAAATAATCCATTCCCAAAAAATTAAATGTAGATGATTGTTGCTGCTGACAAGGAGTTTTTCTTCTAGAACAAGGGGAATTTTGGAACTTCCTTTAAGACTGAAGCCGAAATGAAACAATTTTTTCTGTGCGAAGTGCGAACTTGTCTGTTTAGTAAGTCTTTACCCCTTTCATTTATATTGACTATTTTTTTCTGGAATGTATATTCACGTTATTTGTTGCTTACACAATTTTGAAATATTTTTGGTCATGAGAATGATTTTTTAAATTAGTCTAATAACTATTGAGTTCAATCCTGGGTGAAGCCTTTTAGTAGGCTAATCAACCCAATTTGGGTTACCCAAATGTTGATAATTAGACCGATGCCAATATATAATGGTGACCAATGCTGGGAGAGTCGACTCATTCATTTTAAAAGAAATATTTTAAAATTTATTGCTGCCGTTTCAACTTGTACAATTTGTTTACAGCTCGGGGCAAAGGTTCTCTGTCCCGAACCATAAATTATAATGATTCCTTTCCCCTTACCATTATTTACATTTGGAGTTTCCTAACTTATACATCAACTAAAATAGCGTGGATAAAATAGCTTTGCTTCTATTATTAGCCATTCGTTATATTTAGGCTAAAAATGTCGATGTAACTGGAAAAATTGAGACTATAGAAACATGCGTACAGCAGGATAGTAACTCATTCGAATTGTGACAAAAAACCTAAAAATTTGATGTTCGAGAAGGTTTTTCAAAAATTTTAACAGGTTGTTTTGAAAAGAGAGAAATGCATTGTACGGATTTCGGACACTTTTACCTGTAGAGTAGTTTAATTAGCAAAAGAAAATACTATGACCAAAATCTATAGGACCCGAGTTCGAAATTTGGAAACACCGTTTTCGAAGCGACATCTGTAATAATTATCAAACCCGTAGAAGCTGGGAGTATGTAATGGTTCTAGAAGAATTTAAATGTAAATTCGTGTAATTTTGAATTTTCTCAGGTGAATGTTTTTCATAAATAGAACGGAAGATATACTTACTCAGAAATAAAGACGATACCGGCCTGCAAAACCTTGTAACCAAAATTGGGCCCTACCTTTTTCTGCGTACATGATTTTGTTCTTTCTGTTTCTGCATAGGAAATCCAAACTTAGCCGAGTAATTTTCACCAAAAATTTTGAAGCCTTTTTAGAAGTCGGATTACATAATGAATAAATAATATTTTTATGTGCATGTGAACGTAGATACATTCTATTTATTACTAAAGAATAACAAACCGGGCTGTCCGAATCATTATCGAAATCTTGGATCAGCCCGTAATAGTCAACACTTCAGATAGAATTTTCCTGAAGCTGTGCGAATCAATACGCTGGTATTCATGGTGTCCAAGTACCAAGTGCAACAGGGATGTGAGGTCAACGCCCAATCTTTTTCAGCTGCAGTTTATGGGTTATTATGATGACAGTTTACCTGAATGTCCAATTAAGTCAATGCATATAATCATTGGAAAAACAAGATTATTGCAGGAAAAATATTTCAATGCATTACTCAAACTACTCAAACATAATACCTTTTAACGTTTTAACGCATGCAGCAAACTTTAATCAATGTAAAATATCCTTTGAATACAAATACAGACATTCATCCGAAAATTCATTCCGGAAAATATCTTTAAGCATAAGCGAGGCTGAATGACCTTTTCAGAATATAAAATAAAATAAATCCTAAATCTGAAAATTAAATTTATTAGAGTTTACTCATACGCTACATAAGTATTATTCCCACACGTGTTTACAAGTGTATTGATTAACGTGAAAAAAACGCATTTTTAAATAGTCAATTGTCGAGAATTACTCAGTGAGTAAATGGTTCTAAGACTGCGCAAACCGAAGCCAAATAAATATTTCTATTTGGAATGATTGTTGAAGTTAAACATTTTCAGTGCCCAACGAAACTTTATTGAGACTATTGCATTTAAAAAATAATGACAAGGGATAATTAAAAAATATTGTTTGTAAAGTTGTTTTGAAGAGCTTATAGCTTGATAAGTACTTACTTCAACATAAGTATAACTACTAAGGTTGTAAGTACAGCTTTTCAAAATGGACACATTTACAAGATATAGAATGACAGATGAATTTAAGCTACAACTACAGCACACATGACGACAGACCAGAATTAAATGTAACCGAATTCCTTACATGAGCACAAGTTAGCTCTAAACCTGCTATGTACATTACCTTCCTTTACATTTACTTATTTGGTGTTTGTGAGTGTAAGCAAATATAGAATCCTTGTTGATTGTTTGCAAGCTCTTATAAAGAGTTAAGTTCTAGCTTTGGCTAAAAAAGATGAATATCATATCTTTATATGGCTGAAAGAAGCCGTTAAGTATGTACATAAAGGAAACTAAACATTTGACATTCGAAGACAGGCAATTTATTCCGCTCTTTTGGTGTGGTTTGTCCACATTTTTTCGAGAGTATGAAAATTGAGAAATATTTATACATTCTTGTGCCTTCCACCTGCATTTGAAATTATGTATTCCCATATTCCCTAGGTTTAGGACAGGATTTAAAATATCCATGTATAGAGATAGGAATCAGAAATCCAACGGCTCATAACTTGTCTTGTCACAAGTAGTTCTAAAAATTCCTGTAAAATCATTGTATTTTATTGCCATGTGCCAAGCAGGTGAGCAAGCCTTTACTTTCCCGATATTCACATCATAAGTGCTGGGACCAACTCGAGGGAATCCTTTCGCCCTTATCTCCTCTAGCCTTTGCCTAATGGTAAATGCAGGTGCTCTCGGTCTTGTCATGTCACACCTTCCAATACAGTATGATCCAGTTGGGATGTAAGGCTTCGTTACAGAGTCACGGTGACCCTTTCTAAAAATTGATAAACGGTCAAAATCGGATTATTATATGCTGAGCCACATATATATTTATCAAACTTTACAACATCAATCCAATATAATATAACGCAACATGTTGATAGTGTCGTCTGTCCAAAAGTCTGTATTTAATTTTTTGAATTTAGCAACGGCTCTGTAGCACTTGAGAGTTTACAGACAACAAACTCCACAATCCCCAACAACTTTTCCACCCCTTGCTTTTCTATATCTGCGAATAAGTTCACATGAACAGCTTTAAATATGCATGTAAAAAATGCATTTGAAATGAACTATTGTATATCTACAATTGGATCTGCTTTGTTTGTGTAAAATTGTCTAGGTTTTTTGGAGGTAAGCGCTAACCTGAGCTGTTGGCATAAATTAGCGAGAGATGAGATATAATAATAAATGATGGGCCTTAAAATCTCTATATGATATTGCTCAGGTAGGTAGGAACAGATTATATAGGTACTCATACTACTCGCAGGAACGTGTAAATAAAAAAAATTATAATCAATTAATCGTTAACAAACTCCTGGCGCCAGGATTGGATTCGGTTACTAAACATTACTCTTGAAATCAACAGCTTTTATATGTCTGTATGTGAGAGTTTATCGCAGTCCTCACACCATGCGACCGTTGCATTATTCGTTACCACAAGTACTCATGGATTTTTATGCTAACTTTTTTCCCTTCTCCCTGTACCTTACTCGCCCATAAAAAGTCATCTTGAGTTATGACTTCGGAGCAAGGAAAAAAACGATGACTCCCCAAAATCTTAGAATCATCAGACGCAACAACATTCATATGAAAATAATTTTTTATATTTGTATGGAATGAAAACAATAACAAGCTGACCACTTACAATGTACACTCAGGTGCTGCCAATTTGTCGGGTATTTTAGGTCCCAATGCTGGTGGTAATTTGTAAATATTTGGAGCAGGTGTTTGAAATTTTCTTAGAAGTGGACTTCTACCTTTGATTGTAAACGCGGGTGGTCTGTACCTATAAATATTCATATTTGGAATTTGATAGCGAGATGGTCCCGGGCCGATGCACTTGAAAACTGCAACACAAGAGCATTTACTGCAATTTTTCCAAAATGTTTATAGGATTTCAAATGTAATGAAAAAGTTGGAAGATAAAAATAAATATGGAATATTTACTCAATTCATATTTTGGCCTTAGGGTAAATGCAGGAGGTTTGTCCCATCCTTTTGCCTTCATTCCGTAAGGAATTAAATATGCTCCTGCTCCCGGACCAAGGTTCTATCAAGAATTCAATGATTTTCATGCAATAATGTTTTTAACATGTAAATGGAATCATCATGCATTTTTATATTTCATATCATTTCATATTTTTAGGCAAGCTCGTGTACCTGCTTAAGGTAGGGAAATTTGGACCGGATTGTGTACTCCGGATTAATTAAATGAGTTACAGCATGACCTCTCCGTCCAACCAAAGGTGGTAATTTATAGCCTGCGGGACCTGGACCACGATTATACCACGAAAGTCTCCGTCGAGTTATTGTTCTAGTTTTGATGACCATTTTTTCGCTATTTTTATATCAATAATGTGAAACAAGTTGTGGCAAAAATGCTAAAATTACTACGTTGGGTTATTATACTCGTTTTGTTGTTATTATACTATTAAAAAATCATTAAAAAAACTGGCAGACGGAGACAGACAGGACGGATGGTTAGCAATAGAGGAGAAAGGAAGATATGAGAGGAGAGGACTAAAGTCTGGAGTTGGTCGCCGGTGCCGGAACTTCCAGAGACGTTGATCCTGTGTGTTTGCTTTGCCTAATATCTATGTACAACCTATATAGTGGTGATATGCAATACAACGTAACTCCATTAGCATTGCAATGTGCAACATGTATAAGTTATTTACATAATAGTTTAGTTTCCAAGAAAAACATTTAAAAAACAATGTGAGAGACGCGCAGTTGAAAAAAAAGTAACATTATCTTCAATTTTTTGGCGACTTGATTACAATAATTCCAAATTATTTTTTTCTCCTCCCTCCTCTCTTTTGAATAGCTACATGGAATAGTCTTTTAACGACCATGGTGTTAACCAAGGCAACTTTAATTGCTATTTGGATGGAGAAAAAACTAGCCACTGCATCATTCAAAGTAATAAAGAGAACTTTAGTTTTGAATACGAAATGAGTCATTAAAATTATCTGCAGAATTCCAAATGGACATTCTTGCTGAAACATAATAATTAAATGCTTACAAATTCAAATGCATTATCAACAAAAGTCACGCTATAAAAACACGTTGGAAATTATTCCAAACTAAAATTTGATCTACTCCACCACAACAAAAACTACTCTCTTCATTATAATATATATAAAAGATTACGAACAACAAATATTTTTCCTTATTAACTTGGGCCTGTTCAACTTTTCTTATGTCTAGTGTATATATATATATATATTACTCCAAAAAAAACGATTCCTCCAGAGAACCTGCACATCAACTCCTCACCTCAACAGCTTTATATGCATAGTAATTAATGAAGGGAAAGATAATAGGGAAGTTGCTGGTCAACAAATCCATTAGTTTTACTTTTAATAAGCCAAATTATGTGATTCACAGTTCCATGAATTGAACATACCTACTCGAATGCTTAAATTTCAATTTTTTCTTCCCCTTCATACTCTTCAATTCCATAATTTCTCATATCTTTATAGGTGATAAAGGACTACGTGTAAAAGGACTTGCGTTACATATGCATGGCTATATCTATGCTCATGAGCCCTCACTAAACTTAAAAGCCTTGCACGCAGGAGTCTGTAAACACAGCCGGATCTCGATAATGATACCCTATCTCTTTACACGCATACCTTCATTTAAAATTCAATCCATTCAATTTCAACTAACACAGGTGTACTTATAAGGTGTAAAGAGTTTATCCTGGCAGAGTGCGAGAGAGAGAGAGAGATCCATGCATGGAAAGTGGAAAGGCCTAAAGCCAACCATTAATTCATTTACTTGCCCAGCTGGCCAAAAAAATAGTGAAGGCCTCTCTCAGAATCCTCATGCTTGCACATGGTTATTATACCTACACACATGTTAAAAATCTTGAGCCCTCTACAATTATTATACATGTAACTTTTACAATGCACTTCTCATCCTTACTTCCTTAACTATATAAACGAAATCTTCCTGTCTGTAGTATTGATAGGCTGCATTAACCTTACACATACACTCCTATATGCACCTATCTGGAGATCTTTAAACTTTTAGATACTCACAATCTCCGTACATATTATACTAAATCGATATGCATATTTCCATGTAATAAATACAAGTGTGTATACATATACATATGTGTAAGAGTATGACGTTATACATGGATATAAAGTGAAGTAGCATTCAAGTTATATAGAGAATAGTAAGGAAGATTCCAGGAGGGATTGCCTTATTATTATACGGAGGAAAAGAAAAACTTCGTCTACTTTTGACTTGTTCTCAGTATAGGTTTTAGAGTGTTGAAGAGGCTGGAAAAAATGGTTCAAGCATGAAGGCCATATCAGATTCTTATTGTTGCTTAGCTCCTTTTATGTACTCTGCACTGTATAGAAACAACATTCATTCCTTTCCCCCTATGAAGCATAGAAATTCCTTGAGGGCTTCTTAAAACGCCAAAAGACTTGACATTAAAGTTCATCTTTTAGCGTACGCCTATGTGTAGTCAAGTTTCATGTAAATTCCTATATATTACCTATATTTTACCATATATAAAGGTTTTTAGTGGAGAGCTAAAGAGCAACTAACTTCTGCATTCATTCGTTTACAACTCAAGACTTTGGGGTTTGTTCAGAGTATTATAGGATGATCAAGTACATTTGGTGTGGAGCACTCTCTGACTTTCCTCTTGATGAGGCCGGATCTTGTGGTAATATGTATGTATGAAAATGATTGGTTTTAGGAAAAGTCGAGGTAAAAAGCTATAGGGCTCGTTCTGCTCATAGATTTTTCCCTTTCTGCTTAGCTTCTCCACATACTATATACATGGTACAAGATTAAGAGAATCTATAATTTTATCTAAAGTCCGTAGCTTTAGATTAGGCAATTAAATGCGCGCTTGAGGATACTTCCATGGTGTATATTTACATGGAGGAAATTAAGGGCTTCACATGCCCATATTATAAGGTACAAAGTGCAACCAGATTTACTCCAACCAGAAATTCTAGCCTCAAGACAAATTCTCCATCATGATCGTTTGTAAGCATAAATAAATATTTTCTTGTGTACTGATATGTTCTTTTAGTGTGAGTTTGTTGTGTGTGTGCGTATGTAAGTGTATGTGTAAAAAAAGTTAAGTACAGCTCTCACCCTTACTACTATATACATATCAATTTACATGTATATCTCTCTAGATACTATGCGTGTGTTGGATGTAATGGGTGAAGATAAACTGGGAATAAAAATATGATAAACAAACATGTAGCTCCTGTGATATGAAGCTTATACATTTAGCAGCAACCAATAGATAGGTATGTATTAGATAAGTATCTATCCCTCAATATATGATTACTACAACCATGAGGACTCATAGCATTCAACAGATTTGAAACTCCTTCAGTTTAATATGTAAGGACAGAGAGCAAATGTTTACGTGTAATAGTACGTCCACTCCAGAAACACTTAAGCTCTTCTTACACATATATATATGACTACATATTATATACATAAGGGAATTTACTTGACAAGTTTCTAGAATTTATGTGTACATATACATACACGTATGTAATGAAATTACATGTACTCCTTTGAAAACCTACTACTTACTTATAAAGTGTGAAGAACTTGTGGGCATTCTTTGAGTGAAGACCGTAGACCGTTGGTTCCTCTCCATGAGAGTACTGCTAAGCTCTCTGTGTGTACATACACAATGAAATGGTTAACTCAAGGGAACGTCTTCTCTTCCTTTAGAAATTCAATCCCGGCAAAAGGGACCACGAGAAGAATTGTGCTCGTCGTGGTTTAAGCTCAAGTTTTTAAGGAGGGTGCATTTTATTATCCTCCAGTTGTTCCCTTCCTAGTACGAGGTATTGTTGCCTGGTTGCTAAGCTCCTCTCAGCTTAGGGTTCCCTACCAAGCGTACGTGAGCTAAAGAAAAGGAAAAGGCTGAGAAGAAGAATCCTCCAAAGGTCCAGAGATTTTCTTTTTCATTGCAAACAACACTTGTTGTGCTCCATGTGGAACTAAATATAGGAAAAGTACCTGCAAGGGACAACAAGTCTACAAGTGTGAAGCTCTACATCTGCGCTTTTGTTTAATCACAAATTTCCCGAAATCTTGAAACTAGGTCCTTATCGCTACGTGTGAAGTTTATTGGACATGTGACCCCAACGGAGTCCTATAAAGAAAATGCACGTAAACAGGTGCGTACAATATATGTATATATGCATTACATTTTAAACCGCCGTACTGTTTGTAAGTCACCGCTCATTATTTACTATGTATGAGCCACCTGTAGATTATCACGTAGCATACTACTTATTCATTAGGTTATGTTTGTACTTTCGCAATTAGTCAGGATAAGTTTTGACGTTGGTCCAGAAATTTTTTTTTTCGTAGCGTGTTACTTCTTGGCATCATGAGGGAGCTAAAAATAACTTCCATGTGTTATCTTGAGAGCTGATTATAAAGTAATGTCAATGTATTGGCGTGGAGCATTAATAGCGAATCTTTCCCTTATTTCTATACGAGGGGTAAAGAGCCAGGAGAGATTTTTGGAGTTATATAAAGTCTACACTTTTCATATCTACACTCGTTTCTCCTTCTTCTGGTTCTCATTATGATATATGAGTTAAATTCAATTAGAAATAATGTACAACTGCTCCCCCAGCTTCCTTATAATATGGATCATAGAAATTTTGTATTTACAGCTTGTAGGAGCAAATGTTGTAGTTGACAAGGGGTTTATGCCTCCTTTTCTATGTAAAGTAAGGCCCTGACAATAAATTAGTGTGAAAGAGACTCAAGTCTAAAGGAAAATAAAATGTCATATTTGAATGGGTGAGTGAGTGAGGGGATTTGTAAAATAATAATAGTGCTAGCGCTGTAAAGTCTACGTGTTCTCACTGGAGTTTCTCCTTTTTAATTTTATTTTTCAGGTTACAAGAAATCTCAAAATAGAAAAATAATTCATTGTGAACCCATCAAAATTTTGACACATTCTCTTCCCTTAAACATATACTTATATATGAACTGGTCACGGACGAGTGCTCAGCTGATGAGAGAAGGAAAAGCTTTCCAGAAAGGACTCATACTCATCAAGTCTTTCCCGTTGTCAATTGTTCCTACCATCAATATGTATACTTATGTGTACAATAGCATTTATTAAATGCACTTATTTTTCCCTTTACCACCAACAACCAGAGCTTGTGAAAAGGCATTAGTGCTGGAACTGCTGGAGGTTTGGGGATAAACAATCCAATATCCTATATAGCTGTACACGCCGAGCAACGTATATGTACTGTACAACTTACATCAAGTACCTGGAGGAGAATTAATAATAAGTATACGGACCTAAGTACGTGTACCTACTATACCCATCCACTTAGATACGTTCTTATTCCGTCCACACATGTGGGGTGGCTAATGGTTGAAAAGTTTAAAAAAAGAATTGAACTCAGTGAACTGTTCGAGCTTGATTTATGACAATGAGAAGATTCTCATTGGACCAAGTGTCTTTTGCTAATATAGATTCTACATTTTGTGTGTGCGTCAGGTGTGTGTGCCTTCATTACTAGTGAATGGACCATGACATTAGCATCTCAGATGTGAGTGTGTGAGCAGAAGGAAGAACAAATGTTTTTTTTCTCACCTCAAAATTAGCTATTTTTGTCCTACAGTAATGAGCCAGTATCCGTGCAAAGGACAGTCACGGAGCAGTTAGAGAAAAGATTGTGAAGAAGTGTGAGTTTTAGAGCCGGAGGAAAAATGATAATTCACACGGAGGTCTCTCCCATTCAAAAAGAAACATTTGCGTGTGATAGTAATAGTTGTTGTGTGTGACTTGTGAAAATTATCATTTTTTTCCCTTCCCTTACGTCGTCTCGTCTCGTGTGTTTGTGAAACCAAATCTCCGAATTCACAAGAACAAGACCAACTGTCCCAAAGTTGTCTGTGTCATGTACTTCTCAAGTTGAACACGAGTGAAATCTACTCTTGAGTATCCCCGCAATACATAATTCATTATTAATGTGGTAGAGGTGGGAGGAGAACGTCTTGACTTATATACCTCTCTTGAATTTGTCAACTAAAAAGTTGATGGTGCGGCGGAAAAAAAAGGAAAAAAATCTACCTTACTACGGTTTAACATTATATAATACAGAGAGAGTCAACGTATCTAATAACATACAGGAGAGAACTCAAATAATCACAAGCTTCCCTCACAGAATAAATTCTCAACTGTGAGGAAAAGAAGAAGAAACAAGAAACATCAGTGAAATAAATATTCTTTCCGGTTATGTGATCCTGACTGGACAGATTCCAACGTTGAGAGAAATAATTTTTTCCTCTTCTAATACTCCTGATGGATTCGTGCCAATGCTAATAAAATTGTGTTCTGCCTCTTTAAAACCTATTTCCTGCCCAGATCACATTCATATTATTTATAATTCCCTACGATCCTATTTCTCCCCGCACAATCCCAACAACCCTTTCCCTCATATATCTCTAACCACCTTAATGTAAAGGAAGGTCAAACATTCCATATCTCAGCTATACTACCAATCCTTTATATGTTCTCCCTATGATAAAATCCCCATGATATCCTACAATTTGCACGAAACTCAATATAAACTGCAGGTGTAAAAAGTTTCCCTCCCTCTCGCTCATAAAGTTTCCTATATAATTTTACCTATACCTGGGACAGCAGCTGAAGACAACTGAAGAGGAACTGTCAATAATATTGCGAATATCTATTATAGCAGTCTTAATCTGTATCAGTGGATGGAAGCTAAACGATAGGAGGAAGATATTATATGTCTGTGTATTGAGGTTCGTTTATTTTCGTAACTCAGAAGCCCATACGTGACAGTGTGGAGTTAAATAACAAGGAGAGAGAGAGAGAGAGAGAGAGAGAGAGAAAAGGATTCACGATCTTCTTCTGAGGAGTTTGTTGGTGATTATACCGAACTAAACTACTACACTCAAGTTTGTTTTCTTCCGAAGGATATCAATAAGCATTAGAGAGTGAGATAGTGAGAGAGGAGATTAAGAGCCGAGGATCAGACTTGCAATATTCCCATTAGACGTGAAGGAGTCAACGTTCAAGGTACAAGACTGTCATTACTTTAAGACTGGCTTGCGGAGAACTGTGTTGGTTTTGTCATAAAGAAAAAGGAAGGGGAGAAACGACATTCAAGAGTGTGCACAATATAATTCCCATTAGAGAATTCGCCAGCCAACTTTTATTCTACAAGTACTTACATAGGATTTTGTGGTGACTTGAGTTGGTCGACGTTGTCCTCCTCATCATCATCATCATTTCATCTCACATTTTAGCTGGGACTCTCTTTTACCAACCTGCAAATCTATAGTGGTTGACTTTAGGGTAAACCAGAAGAGAATTATTATAGGAATGAGAAGAAAATCTTATGTGTAATAAATTGACGTGCTACAGTATATATAAGTAATATAGTGGAGAAGAAAAAAGAGGGAAGAGCTCCATTATACTGACTTATGTATACAAACTCTTATGGGACTTTGGCAACAACTCATCGTATCAAGCTCTCGTCATATTAAACATCATAACAACTGTGAGGCTGTAGAGCTCTCTAATATTCATTTTACGTATAGTCGTCAATTACACTGTAAATGCCATTGGGTGAACTGACAGAGTGAACGTAGAAGCTACATCAAAGCTTTATAGTTTGAACAAGTGCTATTCTCTGGGTGTATTCAAAAAAGACTATGTGTAAAAGGGAATAGCCACAATATACCTTGATCTTGCCTTAGCTCTTCTTTATATATGAGGTCGTATGCAGTGTGAGAGTACAAGTTTTATCGCCAAGACGTCTATGAATAAACATATACGTAAGTAAAGTATACGTAAGAAAAGATAAATTGATAGGAAGATACAAGAGTCTCTTTCTCCTTCGTCCCTAATAAGAAAATACATACGGATTTGAGAGTACCTATACACGAAAGCAACCCAAGATTTTGCAAAACAGTGAGGAGTCAACTTGTAGCCGAGCAGTCTGGCCAAGTCACTCAAATCTTATAGTCTACTTACAACCTTTCTGCCTCTCTTCCTACCTTCTTCTTCAACACATTGACTTTTTCCAAACCCACCAACATCAGCCTGCCAATATCTACACCATAGTATCTACTACCAAGTAAGAAAAAAAGTTAACAGCAGGCAAACTCTCTATTAACGTACGACAAAAATACCCAATTCAACGAATAATGCTACATAGAGCCAAGTGAGTTACTGTTGTGCGGAGCAGTTACTCCTTACTCACCTTGACATGGTTTCAACCTATACAATCATATTAATTCAAATAGGAAATCCTAAGCACCTGTAACAATATTCCAATTATTCTAATTCAGCTGTACTCACAATACTACCAATTTACAACATAAGGGGAAGGATTCATTTGAAACGTGTGGCCCTGATCAAAGTCAAGAAGAGTCAAAGCTTCATACATTACTATGGATTTACTGGACCCAGTGATGTAGCTTGGAAAAATACACACTTTAAAAGTTCAATGCTAATTTTTTTAGCTAGTACACTTGCGTAATACAAGCGTATATACCGGCTTGTATAAACTTCTACTACATATATATTTACACAGTGGAAATTACTCCAGCCCTAACCATGAACCCTGTAATCTACATTATCCCCCTTCTGGTATTTTTCCTTGGAACTTGTCCAGGTAATTTATTTTTATTTTTTTTACCTAAATATTTTATTTGAGTGTGCTTTCTTGCATTTTTAATAATAATTAGAAAAATCCCTCCAAAAAATTATGGGAGTGGTTCATAAATATAATATATGAAGGCTCGTTTAGAATTAGCATTAATCATCTTTCACTCTCTGCTATAGAGATTAGTCAGATTCCAAGAAAAATGCTTACACACACATGCAATATGTATGTACTCATACATGGTTGAATAGAGAAAATATCAGCGGATGTATATTATAGGCTGTAAAAATGTATGAATGAATTTCAGATTTGCGAAATTGTTGGATATGTATATTAAAACAACACATTTCTCCTTTCACTATACAATACATGTGAATATGTCTAATCTAAAAGCACATAAAGATTTTTTTTGTGTGGTTGTAAAAATTTTTTTCTGGTGGCATGGAATGGATAAAAGGAGAAAAAGTGTGTATAGTTTTGTTTATGAGATTTTAAATGGTGAAAAATTTTCATTCACAAGCACTACAAGAGTAGATATATGTTGGAGTAAAGATAGAAACTAGAAAACAAGTAAGCCGTAAAAATACACTAATGGAATTACACTAAAGGGAAGGAGAGTGAGGATGAAATGTGAAGTGCAACAAGCGCGAGTGTAGGTTTGAGTGTAGTAGGAAGAGCTTCGTTTGAAGATAACTTTATCGCTACTTGTAATGCAATGCTTCATAACAATTATCAAATAAGATAAAAGTTGAGAGGTTTACAACAACGTAGAAAAAAGGAATGAGGCACACATATAACGAAATGTAACGGTTGGAATACTTGAGAGCTTTCATGATAAGAGTATGGTGTCAGCTCATACTCACAGTATCAATATTTAAGTTGTTTCACTAATTTCATTATCCTTATTACTAATGCATTTTACGTAGTAAGTAGTTACTGTATAGTAATTGATGGGAAGAAAAAAGTTGAGACGGAAGGATAGAATGTAAAAGGGAACCAACTATGTAAATTGAAACATAATTTTCTTGGGTGTATAATAATTATTATTGCTCAGGCGTTTATATATGTTAAAATAAGCATAATGTGAAATTAATACTCAAGGTTTCAATTTTCTTGAATGACTTTTTCCAGGAATGTGCGAGATGTGTGAATTTGAGTCCTGCCTATTTATATACAATAATATTAAGGGCCTCATGGAGGATTCTGCTAGGGATGTCAATACTCTTTGCTCTCTGCAGCAGGAACTTAAAGAATGTAACAAGAAGCTGGCGAGGAAATGCCGGGGAGATTTGTAAGTTGCATTTGATAGCATTTAGCCAATAAAATTTTCATCCATCTTTTCTTGTGGGAACAGCAACGTTGAACATTGTCAGCTAATTCTAATGCTTACAAATCGTTTCGTTCAAAATTGAGCTGTTGTAGAAATTCAAAACTCTTTCTAAAAGTATAAGCTAAATGGTAAATGCGAGTGTTATAAAAAATGTTTATTTGATTTTGTTTGCAGAAATTATCATTTTTTCGAAAAGCTAGTCCGTGATTTGATGAATGGCTCTCCACGTAAGGAAGGCTTGTCTAAAACGTGCTCTGGGCTCCGTGCGCCCAGTAGTGCGGAGCAAGGGAATAAATCGGGTGGGAGTAATGGAACGGGGAGAGATTTGTCCAAGAATTTCCCTACTGTCCCCGTAGTTGATAAGTGCGCTCCTAAAATCCGGACGGACTCCTTTGTCGGATGTGCTCTCTATGGTCTTACGAATTTGAAGAGCTTCTCCGAGACCCTTAATCATACGGATATTAATTACTGCTCGTTGTCTGGAGCCTGGTCATTAATTGATACTCCAGAATTCGCAGTTCAGATTACGAATAAGGGTGGTCTCCGACCTCTCCCTAAGGACATTACCACTACTACCTTGGTAAGTTAATGGTATTTGAACAGTTATTTTTTGAAGAGAACGATAACTTTTGAGTACTTAACCTTTATTTGAGAGTTACGCTCTCTCTCTCTCTCTAAAAGCAGAAGTGGTTCTAATTTTATGTTTCTTTACAATAATAGGTGACAGTCATTATCAAAAGCAATCAATGCTCGGAACGGAAAACCTATCAGGCTACATTCGATGAAGTACCGGGAATGTTTTCTGATGGTTACACAACAGCCGGTAATGTTTACATTGAGACGATCAAGGAAAGCGAGCATGTGAAGATCCATTTCCCCTATCTCCTAGCAACAATCGATATCATCAAGGTAAATATAAAGTTTTGTATCTTAGCTGTACACACATCTCTCCTCTTCCATGTACCACACTTGTTGATAATTGATAAATCGCCTTCCTGCTCTCCCCAAATTTCGACAGCTTGATATTTATAATCTGGTGAGTTGGAGACCCAGAAAAAGTCCTCGAATTAGTCTTTGAAAAGAAAATAAACTGTGACGTACATTAGAGAAGTTAGTTTTTCTTACGGTTTGTATAGTAGTGTTCTTTTGGAAAAGTACTAGGGGCTATGGGAAAAACAATGAGGATGAGATTAATGGGAAGATCTTTTGATATGTAGCTTATGATTTTGACGCAAATAGCAGAACACATTTGAAGAAGATGGTGGTGAGTGTGGGTGAGGAGGATCTGGTTTGTTTATAGTATCGCTTGCCAGTGCAGTGACAATGAGTCAAATTGATAGTGATGACAAGATATACCAAAGCTATATTTCAATAGATGAGGAAAATAGATAAATTTTATTTGCACACATGGCCATTTCGTTTATTATTTCCCATGACAAAAAAATACATTTGATTAATCGAGACTGCAAAAGAAGGCAATACTTGAGATGGTAAATCAATGTGAAAAATAAACAAGAGGTTGAGGAAAATAGTCGACTGCTTTAAATATTGCCAAATTTTAAGATCAGGCTGACTCTTTATTTTTATAGATGCTATTTAAATACCATTATTTTATATGTGATACGTCCTATACAAATATATGGGGAATAGAGGAAAGAAATAATAGTATAGGAAAGAAGAGATAATGTTAAATGGGAGTTGAAAATGTAAAAACAATTTTTAATTTCAGGTCGTAGATCGATTACCCATCCCATCCCTGTCAGTGACCATCCGAATGCCCCAAGCTCAAGTCAACAATTTTGTCAATGACCCCGCCAGACTCCGAGGTCTTCCCTTATGTTTCTATGGATGCCCCAAAACAGCAACGATGAAGCCCAGATCTGCAGACACAGCAGCTTCCCTTTGTGCTAACTACGATAGTTCCTCAACTTCATCCGCCGCATCTGAGTTTCCCAGTGGGAGTTCCTCATCTGGAGGAAATACAATTAATGCAGCAATATGTGCATCATACAAAAGTGTTCAAAATATTCTCTCTCAGTCGACAGTAGCTGAACATAAATTAGCATTTCCGGGGGAAGGGAATTTTGGAAGTTCATCCAGTGAGAATCCAGCAGAGCAGTATCATGTGGAGAACTCTGCACTAACAAGCCAAAGTGTTCGTTTATTTTATGGCTACCATAGTTTATTACTTTATTTTTGTTTTGTATTATCACTCATGATAAGCTGAGTTTAAATAATCTCAAGAACAGAGCTAGAAGTATACGTGTATCTTTTATTTTCACTGTGTACATTCAATTTAAAAAATACATTGTACATAATATTGTTAATTGTATTTTATTTTAACTAATAATGATAATATTTTTTTGTATATCTATTTTTAGTTTAGAATTTTAGGCTGAAAGAAAAAACGCAATAATGCAAGACGGAAAGGTACTGATACTTATTTAATGGCATATCAATGTATGTATGTATACTAGTTTTGATTACTAATCTGTAATGACTTTACTACTACTAAGTACTATCTTCCAGGCTTTTTAATTGTTGTACACCAAAAAAAAACTTTTTGTTTTTCGTCTGCTCTAGCTTTTTGTAGTTCCAACATATTCCTACAAGTATCTTGAAGAGGCTATCATAATTTTATTGTTAAGAGATATAATTGTACATGTTTTGGCGCAAAAGCAATTTGTCCAATGTTTTTGGAAAAAAGATTGCGTTGGTAAAGGCTAACAAACCAATTGCTTCAAACTTTGACCCCTTTGTTTTCTCACTCAGTTAATACATATACACAGACACATAATTATTAATGATCTCTCTCGTATATTTTCTTAACAATATTATTTATTTATAAAAAATATTATTATTGTTTGTAAGCCATGGCTTAACGTCAGTGGTTTTAACTCTCGAATTATGTTACTTTTAAATTATATCAGAAACGATAAGTGAAAGTAACTCACTTGAAATTAGTAGTTTGAAAATTAAACACATCACTTTTTACAACTAACTTAACTTCCCTTTTAATTGGTCATTAAAATCCGGCTGGAAACGTTTTGGTTTTTAATGGGAAAGCATGGAAATATCATAATTTGGGCATACATGATGTTACTTGAAGTCTTCCGTCAGCATTACATGTTTCTCTTTTTAGAGTTTCGTTGTGCTTCTTTCTATAGGTTCTCTTCTTGAAGGAAGCAGCTTGATTTTTTCTCATCCAAGCAGATTTTGGCATTCTTATCAAACTTTTTACCTTCCTTGCATTTTTGAGAAAACGCTTTCTCACCAATGCAGAGATAAAATCGGGTGCAGTCAATTGGGTTGGGATCCAGTCCATTGGCTAGACATTTATAGCCTACGGGTTTCGGTTTAAAAGTGAAATGCAATTTTATTTAAAATTTATTAATTTCTGTGGTAATGAGGGCTTGAAATAGACGCAAGTTTTATATCTTTTGTATGTAGAAAAATTTACCTTGATCAACTGGCCCCAAATCACATTTTGCATCGTCCCTGGGTACACATCGAAGTTCCTTTTCACTGAAAGCAAAACCGCACTGACATTTCTTTTCTTCAAAGTTCCCGTCCAAACATTCGTAGTAAATTGTACAGTCAAACTTATCCCGGAATATACCTTCTTCATGGGGGCAGTAAAATACCGCAGGTTTCAGCTCTACCTCCAGGAGTCCTGTTTGTAAGCCATTCAATAAGTCTGCTGTTGTGATCAGGTTTTCTGACAGCTTTGGCGGCAAGGTCGTGCAATCTTCATAATCTTGAGTAAAGAAAGATGTTAATGCTGGGGTACACGCATTCTGTAAAACCAGCCAAAATTTGATGAGAACAGAATCGGAGCAAGGCACTACCATAGCTATAATAAATACGTACATACCACTTGTGATGACCAACGGGTGCACGTTAAAAAAAGGATTATCAAAATATTTTCCATTGCTATATTGTAAAATTTAGGAGTCGCTCTAGTTCCCCGGTGAAGACCTTTTGTTATATCATAGGCAATTGAAATCTTGAAACGTGGAGTAGCTTTTCAAGTAATCCTTCCGTGGAAAAAATTCAAAACAAACTGTAGTTTAAATTTATTTTTTCTGCTTTTATACAGCTAATTTTATTTTTCCCTATCTCCACTTCGTAGGGTAACCAGAAAATAGTTAACTTAAAATTAGTTGGATAGCTGAGATTGATGGGATACCCCAGCTTTAAATTTTAATGCAATATGCGTCACATAACGCAATATGTAAGGGTTCTATCATAGTTTCCGGTAGAGTTACGAGTAAACAAAACATTAAAAACAATTTTTTAAAATTTAAGTGAAGTTGCGGATGAATTTAAAGTAATGTTATTGCTTTGTAGAAATTAAGTTGGAAAATCCCACTTACCTGTATGTTTATATTGCATACCATCCCATCGTGAAAAAAATTCAGAAGCTTGTCATTGATATCAAGATAGTTGTAATGTGAAATTGATGAGTTTAGACTTAGTTCATTTTTTAAAAATATTTTATATGTGTTTAATTTATACTTGTTATTCTTATACGTGCAGCCCCTGCTAAGAACAGATATTTTTAGGTGTGTACAAAATCCATTTTTAATTCAAAACAAAATGTTGCTACTCATTTTTTAGGAATAATATTATGATGTGACTGTAATTTCTCTAACAACACATAAATGGATACTCTTAATAAGATAATATAATACATATGCAAAGGTGTCCAAATGGTTTTGCGTACCTACTTTCGTGCGTACATTTCAAAAATTTTCTAGCGTACATTTATGCGTATATTTTTTCCCTTTTAATTTACCCTATCCTACACCGTATCCTATATTTCACATGCATGATTTGCGTACATATATATTTGCGTACATTGTAATGTAATAAACAGTAAGTACGTATTTTGTGCACCTTTTTCCTTTACCCCCCCCCCCCACATCCCAAATCTCCAGAGGCTTTAAAAAAAATACAAGGAATTTGACCTCGAACATTCATGATAAATCAATGTAAATCGAACATCAATGATATAATTCATTTTTGTATGAACAACAATTTCTGATGATTTACACAATAACAACAAGAGGGATTTCCTGATAAC
>JAQFXU010000919.1:0-37732 GCA_034693705.1 Spatulosminthurus flaviceps
ACTGACAGACAGACTCACAGACATGTCTACGGACACGGGGATCATAGCACTAGGGGATCTTCGATACCCCTAAAAATACAATGAGTGTTCATTCGTTATCATCGTACAAGTACACAAATGCCCATAATGCTAATCTCAAAGATAAAAACATTAAAAACTGATCATTCCTAAAAATACATTTACCAAAAGTAGCCAATGCAATTCACAAATAATGCCTTTTCGTGGATATGAAAGGTGCTCGTGGATTCGATCAAGAATAATAAAGTGTAGACCGATCTCAAAATTTACTGAATTAGCTACTAATTTTATATTACTGGGAATTATTACTGGTTTCATTTTAAAACTGAACTCTTGGATTGACAATCACCAACGAGACGACTGCTGGGTGCAGAAAGCACTTTTTTGATTTTTCGTAATTGGGGAAACTTTTAGTGGTTTTGTCATCGCTGAGGACTCCTGATTATTTTCATAATTTGCCCAACGCTCATTTATTTACACATGTCGGTATATTTCTCCTAAATATTATTATGATTAATGATTTATGTTAATAATGAAAAAAAATTTCCTGTGGATTTCTCAAAATCTCATCTTTAGTTTTTTCACCATAAAATTACGAGAAAATACCCATTTTTTGGAACCTAGTCCAGCTATTTAGATGGATCTTATGCTGCAAAAGACTGTTGTAATGGTCGCAGCGTAGCATGAGATTGGCATTTATCCCAGGAAAAGCTAGTGTTCGTTGCATCGAAGATAGCTAAATGACACAAGGAACGAATTATTTATCATATTGACTGGTTGAAGCTGAAAAAATACCAGTAAAAATGTATGTAATGATTGAGACAGTGCACTACAGTGCAGTGGTACCATTATAAGTTAAAATAATTATTTAAGAATTGAACGAAATTATAGCTACTAAACCAGCGTCAAATTTAACAGTTCCAACAACTTTGCCTCAGTCATTAAATCTTGGAATTCTTCCATTTCGGGGCCAATGATAATAATCGGTTTTAAAGTTCACGCCGCTACTTTCGATGATTTCTAAAAAAGAAAGTTGAATTGAACGTAAAGGGAATAAATTCCCTCTAGAAATCTTCTAGAGTTTATGTCTATCTAGGCTTGAAATCAATGCTCATTGAGTTCCTCTGAATTAATGAATGTTTGAACTTTTCTTGGGATTTAGTTGAAATAGTTCATTTATTATATTAATAAAATTAGCGTAGACAATAGCGGAAGCTTTTAACAGTTCAAAAGGATGAATCCTTGGGAAAGAAAGGGGAGAGAGGTCATGGATGAAATTGGCGAATGTAGAACGTAGTATAATGTAATTAACGGAATTGTAGAAAAGTACATACATAAAGTCGGGATAGAAATTACAGATGTTGTAAAGCGTACCGGCTCCCCTGGAATAATAATACAGTAGTAGAATAGTAGTAGGAGTAGTAGAGGGGGAGAGAAAGTCATGTAAGATGCATGGATGAGGTAGGACGCCGGGACTGACACACTAACTGGATGAGTTTGAGGATCTGTAGGAAATCGGATGGATTGTCATTGAATAGGCAAAGCACGAAGTCATCTTCCTGTGCGGAAACTATACGATGATGATAGTGAATAAGGGTCTGTTGGTAAGTTGGGACCTCCGTGCTAACTCAACCATCGGGTAATATTATAGGGGCGGTTTGACTGACTTCATCCACTGTCCTTCAACCAAGTACCCTGTTTATGCTCAAAAACAGCAATGTAGTGGTTTATATAGGTGAGTGCCGTACCATATTCACGTCTCACAACCTACGCTGCTGCTGTAGCCAACCCAAAGGTGTTTATACAACTACCTCAGTCTACAATATTTCCGTAATTTTTTCCCCATTCCCTTCCGTCCCTCCTATTTTCCTATGCCACATGGTCAATTCTCACACACAATGCTACATTTTCCCCTTTCACTTTGGAATACTTAAACGCTATACGCAATTCACAACTCTTTTCCTTAAGACTACGTGGCCTGTTTCCCAACTCCTTTTTTCAACAACCAAGCCAATTTTCAACACTAAAAATCTATTTCACACGTTCCCTTTTTTCCTCTTTACTTTCTCTCTCCCTCCTACCTCTCCAACATTTCCATTATTCCTGTTTGTTTTCACCCATACAAAGATACACCTACATACATAAAAATACATTTATGTACGTACACATGCACATGAAATTCGTCCATTCCTTTCTATCCTCATAGTTTCATTTATTTACCAGTTTATTTTACCAATTATGGTTTCTTGATTTCAACCTCCTTGCATCAACTTCCTCCCCCTTTTCTAATATTTCCAAAAGCCCACTCATTTTTCATTCCTATCATGATCTGGCCAAGCACAGTTTGAGTGGAGAGAAATTAAAGGTGAAAGTTACAAGGGAATTTGAGAGGGCGTATGCATGGATAATAAATTAGACATGAATATACGATCCACCAAATTACATACAAAGAGTTGATTGACTAATTTCATGAAAGGAGGAGTGAGAGTATAAATGAATGAATAATATTGAAATATATAGGAAAATAAATTCCCTCCCTCATATTCATCTATTCATATCTATACATAGATAATTCTACAGGGATAATTATCCCAAAGCCCCTGTCAAACTCCCCCTCCCCCTTTTTTGAAGAAGAGGTGGTGCTTAATTGAAGAGATGAATAAATTATATAACTTCAGAGCTGACAAATGTCACAAAGCATCACTAGCATTCAATCCTGTTGAATTAAAGCTAGAATCAATTTGGAAATCAAGTCATCAATGTGATGCTATACGGAGAGAAAACTCTAAATCACGTAACTATACATCCATTCACTATTCACATTACACCTCTCATCATTGCTTTTAGTCAAGGATCTATACATAGGCACCAGGCCTGGCCTAGCACAAGCACTCATTGTAGTAGACTTGCATGAAAATACCATCTAAAGGAAATGGTTGAGAATATACCCTGATTACTTCATCACATTCATTGAAAATCTGTAGGCTTTGTACAAGGAATACTTTATTAGGCCTTGACGAGAAAACATTATGAAATGGATATTCAGGGCTTAAAACAATTCTTCCTCCAGTGAGAGAAATGAAATGCGTTTGACAAGTTAATTGAACTTAATGGATTTGCTCGAGTACGTTTATCTCCAGGCTAATACTATGGGCATGTGGTGGATCTTACTTAGTGTAGTATTTTCAGAACCTTATGAAAGCCAGTGCTCCGTCAGAAGTAATAAACATCACATTGTGCGGAAGGAGGGCAGCGCATCATGGGATAATGCAGTTGGGAACTCACGGAACCTCCTTTGGTATCTTATGTATGGTCACATATGTATATGGAGCATGTATGCAAATAGTACTTCCTTTTCCATTCTTTAGTCAAGTATGACAGCTAACATTGGACCTGAAGAGGGGTGATATTTTATGTGAAATCCTCAAGCTGACAATTCCATATTCCTTCTGTCTTCCTCCTCATCCGATTCGAGGAGCTTAATTCATTTTGCGGATCCTATGATCGTACATGCATTCAATGGAATTGGATCTTTGATTAGGGTATGGTATGAGTTTCCAGGTTAAAAATTCCCTTTCATTCAATTACGCATTATTAACCTTCTATTTATTGTTTGTACATTCATGGTTGAGTTAGTAGCTGCATTCACACGCCGCAAAGAAGGTGTGTTTTCAAACCGCGATATTAGTGTTCGTGGTTTTGTCAATGGCTTGTAATTTCACCTTGTGTACTAATGGAGATGAGCTCTGTAGTAGTAAATTTAAAGGAGCTTTGGGTTTGAAATTATTGTATGTACATCTTGGATGAAAGTGACTTTCACCAGCTTTCACCCTAGTCAATGCTAAAAATAGCCCAATTACAAGCATATGCTTGCTTTAAGCGATGGCTTGAAATGCAAAGGTTGAAAAAGTTAAGGTTTGATAAAGTGTTTAAAAAATAATGGGAGTCAGAGGAAATATTAATTAGGTTGGCCTGGGGAAGCTGTGGAAAGGAAATTTTTTATTCATAAGAATATGAATGAATAACCTGAGGGGAAGAAGACCCAATACTAATATTTTTTGATGTAACTCTTTACATCTTCCGGTGTAGAGTTATAGATTTGTGACTTTTGGTTGAAATTTGAATTGAGTTGATTTGTTGAATTTAGAGTAGCGATAATATATAAGTATTGAAAAAGTAAAGTATATATTGTGACGAGCTTGAAATGTTTATTGAAAAGTTGAAGAATTTTCTAGACTCAAGACTGGGCCAAGATGCGTAGCATATTTGATATATATGCAGAATCAAGCTGGATTTATGACTTGAGGCTCTGGCCAATATTATTCGATCAAGTAAGTTGACTCAGGGTGATGGTGTAGTTGGGTTATGTATAGTAGAAGTGGTGACGTCAATCCTAACATACAGAAGTGAGTTTAAAGCTTGAGAGTGGAGATAAATGGAATTTTTCTCAAAAGTCGACTTCACTGTATGTACCAGGATTATTTCATTATGGATTCACGGAGCAAGTTGGAAGCAGAAAAATATTTATGACGTTCAGCTTTTTGCCCTTTTCAAATCGATTTTATCTTTTTGAAAAAAAAACCCTAGCATAAAACCACCAACCTAACTTTTCTCAGTGAAATCTTCCTATCAATTTGAAAAGGCTTTCTATAAAATTTTTACTAATTGAACATCCCCACAAAATCTCGACTTCTTACCACATAATCATGAAATAAAAAGAGAGAAAATTCTTATTGAGCTTGATTAGATAGGATTGGAGTGGCCTTTTTTTGTATGTACACAACTTTAGGATTTTTAGGTTAAAAAATTCTGGGTAAAAATGTTTAAAAAATCATTTCAACAAAATTCTTGTTTACACTCTGCAGTATCTATCTACATAGCTTTAAACTCTAGCCAGAAACTTATCCCTGATTTCCGTTCAATACAATGAGATTTAGAGGAAGGAGAAGGAGGAGAATGAAAAAGAGAGATGCTCAGCAGTGAAATACTTAGATTGATGGCTTGCCAAAATATGCATAGTAAATGAAGTTGGAGTGCAAAAAACCAGCTGTACCCCCCAAGAATCGTAGTCACGTTGGCATTCAGTTCTTTTGCTGAATTACCATTTTACACGTTTTTAGGCACCACATGGCTACTCTGTATGTACAGCAGGAAGTTTCAATCTCCAATTCACCTCTCTCTCTCTCTCTCTCTCCACCCCTCTGTCTGGGTTCAGAGAGAAAAAGAGCGAAGATACGAAAAGTAGTTGAAGATGTACATAAAACTAGTAGTAGTAGTACTACAAGAAGAGGAAGAAGACCTGCAGTGGCCCTTGCGGCAGTACGTAAATTTACTTTGATATAGCCAGCTGGTCATGGGAAATGCCCTACTCCTCATACATCCATAGTTGATTCCTCCGTAAGCTCCAATATATAACTACAAATCCATGCTAGCGAACCAGAAGTATCCCCATATGTAGCCTCCTTATATTCACTTTTCCACTTACATAGAGCGACTCATTTGTCAATGAAGTGAAATCTCCATTTTCTCTCGGCTTTCTTCCTCGCAGATGTAACCCTGAATTTTACAAACAGGGAAGAGAGGGGAAAAAATCGAGAAATCCAACCTCAGGGGCAAAACCATTTGCTATAGGATAAACTTGAATATATCTCCTTTTCTTTCTCTCTCTCTCTCTCTTTCTTTCTTTCCATCTTAACTCCTTAACTTCTTGGAAAACCCTACTCCTTCAACAACTGTCACATTTTCAAGAACAAGGCTTTTCCAGCTGCTTCATAGTTCAAACTCGTAGTTGTACTGTGAGAGGAATTAAGAGAATTTAATCACTGGATTCTCTCCTACATAGGGAGAAAGTCAATCCCACTAACAATCACGATGCTTCCTCATTTCTCAAACCTTAACCACTTCCGTTTAAAATCATTATACTAAATTCAATGGACCATCTTCTCGAAACCACAACTCACACTCATCTATAAATCTTTAGAAACGAGAGATATTTATCTCTAGATTTAACTAAAGGGGAAAGGCGTGAAATACAATGATTGATTTTCATTTTGAAATTTATTAATTTAGGCGGGTTGTATATGAAGCTATATAGGAATTATTTGGGAAAAAATCTCGCTCTTCAGTAGTGTAGACCTAAAGGAGTACTATAATGAAGTGATGGGAGATTGTGCTATGGTAGAAGATTCTTTGAAATTGAATTGAAAGAGTCAATATGCTCCTCATGTTTTAGATTGTGAGTGGATAGACCCTATCAATGATTCTATTTGAGGGAGAGAAAGTAGTTTTTTTTGTCTGAAATAGGAGTAAATGTTTTGGATTGATTTCTACTTTACCGGCCTAGCTCGAAACTACCACCAAAATAACCACCAAAATCTTTTGGTGGATGGGACCACCAAAACTGGTCTAACTCTAAAACTACCACCAAGATACAATAAGATAGAAATCTAATTGAGAAAGCACTCAAAATTCTTCGAATCAATCATATTGAATTATAGTAGGTATGACATGACTATGGCATTTTTTTTTGTAAAAATAAAAGATAAGACTTGAAAGCTGAAGAGTTTGTATAATTTATTCTAATTAATAATAATTTAATATTATAATAATTAAATTATATTATAAAATAATAATAATAAGTTCAATCAATTTTCTAGGTGGACTTTGTGAATGCGGCAATAGGTTCTTACTCATGGACATAGACCATTATGCGAGGATTTCGATGGAGGTGCCGTAATTCTTAAATCTTAAAAGCTTTCTTTACAAACTAAAGCCATAGCCGTATTTACTACAATTTAATATAATGGATTCAAACATTCGAAGAACTTTGAATGCTATTGGAATAAGATTTTTGTAACACATTGAACGGTCTTCTATCTACACTACTTGGTTGGTGGTAGTTTTGGATTTTGGTGGTAATTTTGGTGGTGGTGGTGGTAGTTTGGACAAGTTGGGCCGGTAAAGTAGAAATCCGCCCTTTTTTGTCACAAGCCGTAGTAGCTCTCATCCATTGAAATATATGGAGGAAAGTTATGAGGTAGACTATAAAAGATATATTGAAAAGAATTTTGGGAGTAAAAATTACATTTGAACTTGTTCGTGAAAAAAGACAACATCTTTGGTCTTTGGAAAGGTGGAAGGTGAGGAAAGACTCTCAACTTTCTCTTTCTCTCTTGCCCCTTCTTATCAATTAAATGAGCTCAAGGCTCCTAAACTTTTCCAAAACTTGAGTCTTTCGGCTTATCTATGGCTAAAATGCATTGTTCTTTTAGAAGCTTTTCCTGAGGTTGGCAAATAAATTTATTGAGTAGGTTATTATGTATGGAAATGCATGTTTTGAGAGTACTTACTCAGACATCCTTGGCCAAGTCCTAAATAGGAAAAGGATATAATTCTTGGAGAATGTTTTGTCAGGGGGTTTGTTTTAGAGAGGAGAAATGCAATTGTTACGTATTCCATTTAGTTTAAGTAAATATAAAGTAAAATATAAAAGGAAACTTTAGGGAAAAATTAATCCACTCTTTGAATTGTCTGGATGGAGCAATAAAAAAATATCATTAATTATAAAGGGAAATCCAACTGTCTGTGAAAATCTCCAAATGAAACCCCGATGGCTGTAGACTATGGATTTGGACTATAAAAAATTCTAGCAATTGAAATGCTCAACTGGCAAAGGATGGTCTTTTTTTTCTTAGTAGAGCTTTCAAACTACGAATGTGTCAGTATATCTTCAAGAGTGAGAGAAAAAGAAAAAAACTATATTTCGAAGTTGTAAGGAACGCCGACGTGGGATGTGCGTATGGAAGTAAAACTATCATGGGATTATTCATAGCCATGGCTTTAGTATTTGTGAGATGTAGAAATTTGTAAAGTACGTGCATGAGATTTTCTAAGGTTCACACAAAATGAAAATTATCCTCAACTATATTCTGTATTTTTATACAGAGAGAAAGAAAAAGTGAATAAGATCATTTCAATTTAATTTTATATAGCATGAATTTTTTTTCAGCAACGGCAGCGTCAGAATCATTGCAAATACAAAGGGTCCGTTTTCAAGCTTAAACAAAGTAAAAACATGAGAACATTAAGTAAATTAACTATGAAAGTTATTACACATTGTTATAAGACTTTAACTATTCCCCATTTGAATATCTCCTATTTCCAAGAATTCCCCACTAAATTTTCCCTTCTCCAAACTCATAAAGTTTTTAGAACATTGTATTATTTCCCTCCAAATAAAAGTACACACACATACAAGGAAATGAATATTTTTGAATAAACAATGTTTCCCAATGTTTTTTTATCATCCAGTGAAAATGATTGTCTTACAATTACATAGCAGAGATCCATCCTCAGTGAAAGTCAACTTTCACTTTTCTCCAGTGCAGCGAGAAAATATTTTCCAGCTCCTCTTCCACCACAGTCACCTAATCAAGGGATGTCTTGACTTACTAGAACTCACATTAAAAGCTCTGTCTCCAGATCCAAGTCTTCATAAGTCCAATCCGAGGAATGAAAATTCTGTGAAATATCTACTCTAGGAATATTTGTCTATTACGAAGAGAGTCAATAATGCAATGGGAACTACAATTTTATCCGGAGATATTCTATCTTTTAAATCATCTTGTTTGAATGTCCAACTAAACAATAAATATTTTTGATACAAATAATACAAGCGTTGATATTTAACGTAGAAAGCTACACGGCATAAACTTTCCTATGAAAATACAATTGAATTTTCCATTGACAGGTAAAAAGTTGACAAGGTTTTCTGACTCAAGCTAACAAGGAGGACTGGTTGAGTTGGTGGAGAAAGCCACCCAAAGTTTGTACGTTGATGTAGATGATGATATTATGATGATAAAAAATGGTGACAATTGATTTAGTACACTAGATGGAGACGGTTGATGGAACCTTAATGAGAATTGATGCTTGAGGGAAATATGAAATGAGATCAGTTATGACATTAAGAAGGGTTTAATGGATTAAATAAGATTACTTGATGGAATGAGTAAAGAGTCATTATACTGGTACATACTCCCACCCCAATCTTCCCTGATCATTCAGTAATGGTAGATGTAATCAATAATTTATCATAGAAAAAAATGTGTGTGTATGAGAGAGGAAAAAATCTCTTGGTTTTTGATTGCTTTCTTTACTAGAGGCGGGAGGAAGTTAAGTATGAAACACCTCCTGACATATAGCCCAGCACATCATCCAATTCTCTTCTGTTGTATGTATAAATGACAGAATTTCCGTGTCTAAAAATCTCCAACCTTGAGACATACCTTGTCCGATTTGCAGACGGGAAATGTAAAGGAAGGTTTTTTTTGGGGAGAGAGAGAACCTAAAAGAAAGTCAATAGTAGTTTAGGACTACAATAATTATGGATTCTCATGAAAGTATTCCTCACCCTTGGCAGACTCATGCTTTTTCTATGTTAGTATCACATGCTTCCTCTCTCACACTCCTTCTTCTTTTCTCCCCTCCATTCCCTAACAAGTTGACTATTGATCCAGAAGTGCACACAGATGAGTTTAATAACCCTCATTTTTCCCAACCCAGCCTCATCTTCAGTTACATACTTTCCCCCCAAGAAAGGAGCAGCACACGCACCTTATATAACTCCCTATGTATGAAATTGATGGAGAAAATCCTTCATGTACTTTCTCTCTCTCTCTCTCTCTCTTTCTCTCTCTCCATGGTCTCCTTATGAACACAACAGCCTCAATACTATTACATCAAGGGAAAACTCAACTCTTCCCGTTCTCTCATGTAAAATCCAATGTTAAATATACCCCTCCCCCCAGGCCCCACGTACTTTCCCCCAAAATAATTCCATTTCCCTACACATACCTCTATATAATTCTCTACACACATACATAAATAGCATTCCCCACATACAAGTTCCCGCCTTCAACTTGATTCATTGGAAGGGCTCCATGAATTCTCAAGACTATACTTTCTCCCGTTTTTAACAACTTGTAAGTAATATTTTAGCCCAGTACTACTACCATTTGTATGACTCCTATAAGTTTGTGTAACTTGATCAAAATGGATATTATATGCAGACTTGAGTCATTTCCCTCCCCCCCCCTTCCCCGCCAGCTCCTTCTCTCCAACCAAGCTTTTTTCCTTGAGTTTTTTCCTTTTTTTTACCCTTATACGACGAAGAAAGGAGGGGAAAAGAGTTTTTTTTACCATGTAAGTTGATGCGTAAAAAAGGAATTGGAACTGCCGGATACATTAAAATATGTCAAGACTTGGCTTGAATGGTGTGTGGACAAACCAAACATTCACATATCATTTAATCAATAAAAGAGATAGAGGAATAATGAAGGCATTATCGACAAACGCTTAGAAAAAGCTTTGCATTATATCCTTTTGTCAACACACAAGACGGCTCACACTCCCTTCCTCTGTGTCTCTCTCTCTCTCTCTCTCTTTCTCTAACTAAACCAGACAAAATGACAGGCTGAGACTATTATTACAAGCAAACGTCTTCCATTAACCTTTTTTTAGCCTTCCCGGGGAAAAAACTATGGTTTCCCTTCCTCTCTCTCTCAACCATCCCCTTTCTTTTCCCCCTTCAAAAGCAACATCAAAAACAAATCAAATGAAATAAAGCATGATTCTTGCCTGAAACAAAAACCACTCCTTTGTATATGACAGACACTTGAATCCAATTTTTCTCTCCTGCCAAATTCCTCTAACTTCCCTTCATAATTTTCCCTACCTTATATACATCCGTATATGATATGTATTTTTTTTATCCCATTAAGTATGTACGTACATACATATTATGCATCCAGTTTAATGATTCTACACAATAAATGAAATGATGGGGAAAAAGACGGGATTTATATAAGTTTGGAGTTATTAGTTTCAGACGACACATTATTATTTTATTTCATATCTATATGAATAGATATAATTATATATGTATGTATATATATATATATATAGAGAATCTTTACAACATGTCTTATCATTGTTTGTCTTAAAATACGATTGTGTAATATATATATATATATATATATTTATTGTATATGTTTTATATGTTTCTACAATCATGTATACATAATTATCATTGCGTAAATCTTTTGATAAAAATGATTGTGTATCGTCGTATATTTTCCCTTCAATAAGTAATACATATACCTTTTGACTTCCCTACTAACTTCTACTATTTATATAGTAGTAGCAGTAGTTGTAGTAATAATAATAATATTTGATAATTTCAAGTATTTTTGATGCTACAATATTATTGGTATTTTCTTTTCTTTTTTCTTCAGTAAAATGCATCAAGCCAGTTAATACAATCATACCTTTTTGGTTGTTGTAAATATTGTTGTTGTTTTGTTGGTGGATAAAGTTGTGTTTTTCTTACATTACTAGAGATAGAGTTTAACGCTGTAGAATTTCTCCCTTATAGGACAGACGTACACTTACACAAACATTGATAGGTTCTGGTATTATGTAATGAAAGGAATAAATATATTTATACTTAAAAGGTACGATAGCTACAGGGCATGTATGTACATAGGAGGTTGAGTGTAATATGACTTTATTTATTTACATGAGATCCACTTATGTTTTTGCAGTAGTAGTAGTAGTATATATATGATAATAACGTGTTTTTTTGGTTACCATTATAACAAGGTCGCATCTTGTAAATATTTTTTCACACTGGTTAAAAATCAACATTTAAAATCCTTTTTGTCGTAACATGTTACATAGTTATTTTTCTTATAGAATTAATATATATATATACATATATATATTCTATTATATAACAATTCGCGATTTTTTGAACACTTGCGCTGTTTTTCTATGCATGTAGGTATTTAATAATAATAATATTTTATTATTATTATTATTATTATTAAAGTCACAGTACCATTCCCTTTTTTTTGAGGGATCACTTTGAAAATTATTATGGGTGTGAGTTTTTTCTTTTACTCTGGGACTCATCTTATTCTTTTGTGAGAGAAAGTAGGGATATTTTCCATTATTATGTGACATACTACATATTATATGCCTTGTCCCTGGAGTTCCTCCTTGTCTCATATGTTAGAAATAAGAGGAGTAGTACTTGACAATTTTCCCCCCAACAAATTGTACTTTCCCTTATTCCTGTTAAAAATCTTATCTGACAAATATAATATAATAATAAAAACGACGAAACGCTTCCAGATGTAGAGGTACATACAGTTCCAGAGGGAAAGCACTGTAAAGTTGAATTTTTTGAGTGGATTTGTATAAATTGTAAATTACCATCATTGGAGGTAATTTTTTATTATTAAATTAGGGACAGTTATATTCAAGCCTTAATTATATATTCACAAGGTTGTCATATAGCAATGTACATGTATATTGTGTAGTCACTATATATACTATATAATAATTATGAAATTCCACACACAAAATCATTCTTCTTCTGATTTACTCCATACTTGTTGGGATGTCTGAGCTTGATTCGGGGCTCTTGAAATAGGCTCAAACATAAACCCAACAAGTATTGAGATTTTTTTCTCATAAAACATTTATGACATTTTTTCACACATATGCATCAAGTATTTAGGAGCATCATTTAATCGAAAATAATAATAATTATCAAGTTCGTTTATTGCAACCACGATTATACATATAATCTTTTAAACCTTTTATCTCCCTATATTATGTATATATGTAGTATGTGTAGGAAACATAAAAGGATTTTAGTACCATTGTTCTTTTTTTGATAAGAGTCAATAAGGTGGTGATCAGCTTTCGTTGGTCAATGGTTTTTTTCTGTGTAAAAGGAGGGACACGAGGTCCTCCTGGAGGCATAATTCTATACATTTTCACACAAATATAAGCATTCTTCTCCTTCATTTTCCTCTATTTGTAATTTTACACTAGATTTTTATAAATTTTTGGAGGACATGACTTGTTGATGATTGGTAGGACTAAAAACATTCAGTACCTTTCTATATAGGATTATATATACATATTTTTATATGTTATATGTCTGTGAAAGAGAAGCGCATTCATCCTTATTATTTATTTCTGAGCTATTATGAGAGTCTTCCTTTACAGTGCAGTGCAGATTCTCACAGTACTGTCAAGTTATACGGGAAGGAAAACATTCCATAGCCTGAGTGAGTAGTAGTAGTAGGGAGAAAGCGGTCCCTATGAGTATTCATAAGAGGAAAGTCCAGAGGCGGTAAAAAAAGTATGGAGTAAATATATGTTAAAATTTCTATCCAACCAGGAATAACTAGTGGCCCTTTATGCGTCACAGCTCGGTATTTCCCCTCCTCTCAAGGATGTAATTATAGAGAAAGAAAATCCCTCCAAAGAGAAAAAACGGAATGATAGGATGATTATTTAAATTTCTATATGAGAGTCAAGAGTAAAAAATAAAAGTTTTATATTTAAGAATTTATATTTAAATAAATATTATACATGGACCATGTAACGTACTCTCTTTACGTGGTCCCCCCAACGTACACTACAATATTCAAGTCGTGCACATTTATTTGGAGAATGTTGTGTTGATGATGAGGACAACATAAGTGCGTTAATGTCAAGTATTTTCTATAGCCTCGAGTCCAAAGCGACAACGTTGACGATTAGTAGCTCTTTAATAATATAACGAGGATTTTAAATGGACGCCTTATCCTTACACATCAAAGTCTATTACACACAAGTAGGAGGAATATCAGAGTTCAAATGAAGTCATACTTATACATTGGGAGTGAGGATGCCCTAAGGAGTTTCCTCAAGGATTGTTTCGTTCCTTCTAACTTGAACTTTTTTTTAAACGTTATGACTTCTGAGTAAAATACATTGGAGTGGTAGGGGCAGGGAGAGGCTTTTTCCTATACCAATAAGCCAGGTCACCATAGGCAAGTAGTAGTAGCTTTCCCTCATAAAGATGACTACACTTACTCAAAGATACTTTTCCACCTTTGACGATTACATGAGAGGAAATTTGGAGAAATGCTACTCGGAGAAATGCTAATGACGCATTATATGCGCACCCGAGGGACTCGTCCGTCCTGTGACTGATGCCACTTGCTAGTAGTTTTGTAGGAGGTAGGAGAAAAGTTCAGAGCATAAAAAGTAATGTTGAATGTGTACTTATACACGGGGCTCCACTTTAGAAATATCCATATCTATAGCGATATAGCTCTTATAACTTGTAACATGTCGTAGTATGTACATTGTAGGTTATATAAGAAAAGTATAGGAGGCTACTCAGAGTATAATATGTAGGAACAAGAAAAATAATGAGGGTGTGACTAACTAGCTATAAAGCAAGTAATAAGAAAGGAAGTACGACTGGTTGTACACAGGAGGAATTCCCTGTCTCTCTCTCTCTCTCTCTCTCTCTCTCTCTCTCTCTCTCTCTCCCTCGTATGTGAGAAAGTTCAGTGAGAAGTGAAGACGATTAGCACACATGAGATGGTTAACTTTGATTTCCTACAGACATAAGGAAATGGAATTAGAAGGAACCACGGCGTGACATTGATGCTCCTTTCCCCCGATCACCTCATCAACCTCTATATATTTGCTGAGTACTAAGACTGATCCATCACTTCATGGTATATCACCTCCTTTGAAGCTTCCCCAGTGCGCCCGGGTAACGACCAACCATTCATTGAGTCCTGGCGTCAAAGGAAATCCCAAAGTTTGATAATTGATTACCTTTGAAGAGCTCAATGAGAAATAGTAGGAAACAGGTGTATAACTATTTTTCCTCCAAAGTAGTCAAAAACTCCTCCAAACACACGCAACACACTCAAGCCTAGTTTCCAAAAGTATGGGTTAAATGAGAAGGGCTCAAAAAATTTATCCTAGCTACGCCCCTCACTCTTATGCGAAAGTAAATGTTGGGGACACATGAAACGAACAAATGAACTTATTATTTATTACTTGGACCTTCGCCCTATACATAGCTCTCCTTATTTTCATATATATATATAGGGAAGAAGGGGAGTTGGGAAACTTGTTTTCTCTCTCTCTCTCTCTCTCTCTCTCACAAAAGGAACTCCCTATAAGGGAAGGATCCTATAATGTAGAGGACTTGTCAAATTCAAAGAGATAATGTATAGGGAGGATTATGATATAATTGTATGGAATTAATATATAGTGAACAAACTAATGACAGCTTCATAGGAGGGAGGGACAGCTCTTTTGTTTTAACATAGAGCTGGAATTTATTATTTTAATTTTTAAGCGGGGCAATAGAGAAAAGGAGGAAAATCTATAAGAATTTTACTATTTCCAATCAAGTGATTTCTCTAAATTTAGGACTTTTGACTGGGTAGGAAAAATTTCGGGTATGGATGAGCTATATGAAGATACATGGATGTATTGTTGGAACAGTTCCTATAGTGTTATTCAAGGGGAAAGTGAAGAGAGCTTTCACTACAATAGAAAGTTCAGGGCTCTGAGCATTTTTCAAAGATCTTGACTAAAAGGAATAAAACTGTGAGAATGTCTTTTAGTGGGAGGAGGTTAAAGGAAAGAGAGAGAGAGAGAGAGAGAGAATTTCACGTTGAATCCACCAGAATAACTTTCTTCAAGAGTTGTACTTACTCCTTCAAGTAGTAGTGAGGGAGAGAGATGGTGTAGTTTCGAGAAGTGAAACTTAGGACATTATATGGTTTTCCCATTGTATTGGCATCTCCGTTAGCTTTTCCAAGTCCTGCTTCTGTGAAAAGTCATGTACAAGTTTTCTGTGGAAACCGATTAAGATTTGGGGTTTGGGTTCCGCACATACAAAAACCCATGTATGCCCCTTTCACTTCCTCTTTCTCTCTCTCTCTCCATATCTACTAGTACATATACAACAAGCGAAGGCATAAAGTCTTACTATGGATTCTATATATATGTACTACACATATACCTCCTTTGGTGAAAATATCTTCTATTTGAAAACCTACAGGTATAATGACTCCTTAGTTAGTTTTATCTGAGTTCCAACTTCGTGGCACACTAAGAAAACAAACAAAAGAAAAGAAAGCCACTCTCTCTCTCTCTGCCTAACTTGAAGAAAATCATTCTTGTGTGGCAATAAAGCTTGAAAAGCTCAAGCTCGTACTCTCTAGCATTAAGATGATCTAAGAAAATTGGCCGACAGTTAATTCAGTTGTGCTATGGAAAGAGGGAAGAAACTGCTTCATTCACAATGCTTCTTAGAAAGTTGATGTATAGTTTTTAGCTACTTTCATTCACCTTACCCCTTTTCCCCAATGTCTTACATGTATATTCCAATCACATTATAAAGAAACCCATCAATTGGCCTATTTCTACCATTTCAATTCCCCCCTTTCTTTTCCCTTTCTCCAAGTAGTCATTACTTATACATGCAACTTTCTCCTTGGACCTCCTTTTTCCACATACGTCCTCTCTCGGAATTGTTTCCCTCCTATATACATTTCTATACTCCTGGAATTATTCCTTATATGAGGTCAATTGTTCATGTTAAAGAAGATGATCCAGGAGGGGAGGATAGTCTCAAGGGAGGGAATAAACAGTCACGTAAGAATAATAGAATTTACTTTGTGACAGATACTTGAAATTTAAACTTTCCTACTTAAGCATTGTATTTCCAGGGGAACATCTCCACTCAAGACTTGTTTTCACTTTATTGCTCCAAAGGTCCTTGAGCGTGCGAAAGTATACTACCAAGGCCAAGACCAACTTCCATAATTAATGTAACGTTGACTAGGATTATTGTATTATTGGGAGGAGTTTAAATCATAGAGTATTCTATACTCTCAAGGGAACTATCTTCAGACCTTGAAGCTTATCATACCTTCAAGATAGAAAAACCAAATGCGCCGTTTGTCTTGATAAATTTTCCACCAAAAATTCAATGTTTGCTAATTTGATTTTGAAAAAAAAATTTCATGTGGGATAGTTGACGGTTTTGGTTAAAAAAAAAGCTTCTTCAGGATAGACTCAACCGAAATTATTTGAATGATCACAAAAACTTATTAGGAATTACATTTTGCTTCACAGGGTAAAAAAATACTAGTAGGAAATTATTGAAAAATTTTGTTCCTGATATATATATTATTTTTCAAACCATAACTATAGTAAAGGAACTGCTTAAGATAAAATACATAGGAAATAATAAGAGCCACAGCAGAAATACAAGGATGAGAAAAGTTGGACATTTGACTTTTTCAAATCAAACTTAACCTTTGATTTTAATACTTCCCATATGGAATTATGGAATGACAATTCTCAAATGAATTGACTCCACCCGTGCCTAAATAATTTTCAATAATCTTCATACTAACTCCTTCGCTCGACTTTTTAGTAAGTAACAATAAATCCTCACCAAAGGAGCTCATGGCTTTCCAAAAGGGGACAAAGTGTAGCTTCTCTAAAGGATAATGTGATGGGAAAGTCATAAGAAACTTCCTATCAGATAATTGAGTGGTTTTTCAACGGCCCAGTCTTCTTGAGTCAAGTTTTACCCAAATTATCATTACTAGCTTATGGTTTTCAAACCATCCACAAAATATCTCGAAGACAGACCTCCTTTTTAGTACATAGCTATATAGCATCCAGGGTAATAGAAATTTCCTGGTTGACACATAGTAGTAATAGTAATAATAATAATAGCAATAATCCTATCCTGGGAAATTAAAAAAAAATTTCCCCTTTCAATAGCTTCAAAAAAACATATCCGAACAAAATGTCCCATGAAGTGAAAGAAGAAAAAAAACAGGGTAAATCTCTATTATCTACATTATACCCTTTACCAAAAGCCATTACCGCATCCAACTCATTGCCTGTTGCCTCCTATCAACCTTTCCCCTCCACAGCACAGTCCTCCGCTTCCACACTTTAAATATGCTCAATGAACCATCCCACAAATTCTTCCACGAAAAACAAAACTTCTACACAAACTCTTACACACGGTCATTTCCCATCCAAATTAGTATTTAAGTGCTGGAATTGATTCAGAATATTTAATGGCTATGCAAGACTGGAGGCCGGGTCAGAGGGGAGGGTCTTGGAATTTCATTCAAAAAATTCCAATGTAAAAAAAATTTTCAAAGTGAAAGGAAGCAGTTATTATGTAAAAATACCAGCTAATCCTAAGTAATGGGAGTATAGGTGTAGAAGTATTGAATGTTATCTAAACTTGTGCCATAATATTTTCACAAGGATTTAAGCACCCAGGTTTCCATCATCCTCATCATATGGAAAGCGAGAGAAGAGGAAGAAAGAACAATCTGACAATGGCCTTTCTCATGCTATTTTATAGCTAGCTCAATAGCATGTACGACCATCACAATGGGAATATCAGTGAAGGTGAATTAGTTTCGGATTAGGTTTTCATTGAGCAACACATATGAGTCAGATTGTTTCTTTAGGGTAAACAAGTCCAAACATGATCCAAAAAGTCCACTAAATGCAATTTCCTCGACTACTGGAGAGAGAAAGAGAGAGAAAAAAAAGAATTTCGCTCCAGTCATGATAGTCACGTTTGAGGCTGGAAATAGTACTAGTGGAAATACATGGAAGCCTACTTATATAAAGCTGTAAGCTCAAGTGCATGGGAATGATTATGTGTATATTTGTTATTAGACAGAGTGTTGAGTAATGTTGATGTATGAGATTGGGAAATATAATAGGAAATCCTAGTAGAGACATCATTCCAAAAAGGGTGGTATAGCCAAGAAGGAAATGATGTATGAGAGACGAGTTAGGAATATATGTACATATAATATATTACTATGACATGATATAAAAAGCCGGATATGCACACACATATGGATCTCTATAGATACTTAAAGGAGAGAGAGAGAGAGAGAAAGAGAGATATTAGATGTGAGAGGTGAGGATGGCTGACAAATCCGTCCTGATAAGAGCAACACTTGAGTAAATTAATAAAACGTAATCTACTTAGACTTAAAAGGAAATGCTCTGGCCATTCATGATGTTATAAATACTTTCCTTTGATTCCCACTAATCTTGGAATTAACTGGGAAAGATAATAAGCATCATATCATAATCAGCTCCAGAGTTTGTCCTATCATATTGAGGGAATGTCCTTCGAGGAGAGAGAGAGATGGGGAGAGGAAAGCGAGTCATGGAGATGATGATATTTATATGAATTAAATTTGCGGAATGACCTAAAAAAACATAATGTCAAATGGCGTCGTATCTTTTCACCTCTAGACGACGACGCTACACAGATAAAATGTATGTACAAGTGCTGCACGCACATTTGTAAACGCTTGAGGACAGTGACGGCATTCGCCTTCTCGCCCTATCTCTCTCTCTCTCTCTCTCTCTCCTCACGAACTCCTCTCCCACCACCAAACACCATCACATTTGCATGCACCGAGCAGACAGAGAATCCTTCCTGGATCAAAAATAAAAGCAGCTCCTACACTTATACTTACTATACTACCACTATTACGACTCTCTCTCACTCTGTGCCGGCAATATAACCCTAAAGCGAAGGAGTGCCACCTTCCCATAGACCCACACCAGTCCATGTGCTACTTACACTTTCAACGGAGCAGATGATGTTACGTTATAGGCTCCCCCTGCACACCACTCCTATCTTGTATGAGTTTAACGACAATTATTGTTCGTCTCCACGCAGTAAATAAGTGTACCCATTGGAGACATAAAAAGCCTCTCCGTACATTTCCTATTCACATCTCGCATCTAAATAAAACACTTCGTCTCCCTTGCTTTCTTGTTTCCAAGTCGTTCACAAAATTGACGTCAGTGACCAAGTAGCTCTTTTCCAAAGGCTTCTCTTCCTCTTCCTCTCTCTCTCTGGTACACTTTATCTTCCCTCTCTTAATCTCTCTGCATTCAAAATATTTCAAAGGAAAAGGACAAGGAAGGCGATGTAGAGAGAAAGAGAAAGAGCAAAAAAAAGTCAGGAAAAAATATAGAGAAAAAGTTTTCAAACTGTACCCTAGCAGGAGCGGGAAAGGGATGGTTAAAAAAATATGAGGAAGAGAGGAAAGAATATAGTCGTCAGAAAAAAAAAATAATCCGCCTTTCCTATTGTACAAATGATGAGAGAGCCGAGATCAAATTTTCATTTCCTACACTCTCATACATTTACAGGCCCTGCTTCTTCTACATGTATGATGGAGGGCTGGAAATAATACGTAGTACATAGAAGGTTGAAAATAAGTAGAATTCTTAGTCTTCCATGTTGGCACAGCTCAGATCCCGTCGAGTATAAATACTGTAGAGATGTATCTCTCTCTCTCTCTCTCTCTATAGGAACAGAATAATATCCTTCACACAAATAAACAGTTTATACACATGTTCCTCCATTGTGTATGTGTGTGTGTGTGTGATGGAAAGGGAGTGGAGAGATGTGAATAAAAACCATGTGTAACTTGAGTCAGCAATGTTCTATACATTAACTGAGCTCAACAATGCACATGTTTTGTAACCTAAGAATTTACATAATGTTCAAGATCAACCTCATGGACTCAACTAGTATAAGATGGAGCGGAGGGAGCTATGGTAATGCGTGCGGTTTCACTCCAACTTTCCTAAGACATGCAACTTGCTGAATATAAAACGGATAAAATTCCTCCAACTCAACAAGCTCTCCTTGTATATCTTTGAACATGTGAGTATTTTCTCTCTCTCCTTCTGGGATAATAATTATATGTGGATCTTCCTCATCCACTTCAATAATTTCTATTGCTCAGATGTAAAGTGACAGGAAGAGGAAATTCATGTATGAAATCCCCAGAGTTATTTTTTTTCTTACGTGAGCACCCATCTAATACTTTCCAGGTTTTTTTTCTCTCTCTCTCTCTCTCTCTCTTTTATAAATGTAATTATATTCATGAAATAAGGTAAAGGGAATAATAGGTGTGGGATTGGAAGGGACTCTATTAACTTTCATTTTGAGGGCTACCTATAGTAAGTAAGGATTTACCTTGGTGAGAGTTTGACTTGATATTTGGGGAGAGGAGGAGGGGGAGGAGGAGTGAACATGAGAGGAAAAGTGAGAGCAAGGGAGTTATGAAAGAGCCCATCCGTCTTCCTGACAAACAATAATGAATGAAATGTTACGGTGAGAAGGAGCATGTCTACATGTACTCACACAGTAATCTCATGCACATATTCATATGGGAATTTAGAGATAGTGAGTTATTTCCGTATGAAATGAAGATACCAAAGAGAGAGAGAGAGAGAGAAAGGAGTGAAATTGAGAAGTAAGTTTGACTCTACCATGAAATGCATAAATCCATCCATTGTTTATATTAAATAGCATTTCTACACCAATCATCTTGCCACACCAATCATCTTTTAACATTAGGAGGAATTTGCGTCCCTTGGAATAAATCAACCATGAATGGTTGAGATAGGAAGAGAGAGTGGAAAAAGACTAGAAATTTTGTTCCACATCCAAGGACCTTTTCCTTCTCCTTCTCCTCTCTCTCTCTCTCTCCTATGACGGCACAAATCCCACGAGTAATTCTATGAAATTAAACTTGTTTTTCCAACCGACACTTTCTCCTCTCCCGTCAGATCTCCTAGCTCGGTACAAATTTTAGGATTTTATTTCTCCAAGTCTACTTACACCATCTTTTCCCAAAACCCACGCCTATCACCCATCTCATGCTCTACTACTTTCTCTCTCTCTCCCTCTCCTACCTTCAACTCCTCCCGCTGTACTCAACAATACAATTTTCTCCTTTCCACACTAACTCTTCTTTCAACTTTGTATTTGCACGCTGACTCAAAAACTCACTATGTCCCTGCAGTTTTCATCTCTCTCTCACTCTCTATTTGCGTATAGTAAAAAAAAATCCTGCAGCCACTACTGGGAAAAAGCCATAGCGGAAGCATGGTCGAGAGATTCTTTTCTTTATAAACGTAAAAAAAAAATCCAGCAACAACACTCTTCCTTTTTTTCTGCTTCCAAGGCGACAAAAACTAGACGACGAGGGAAAGTTAGAGAGAGAGAAAAAAAATACCCATGGTTGTATTCTTATTAGAAATAAAAAGGACAAGTGAAAGATAGGTAGAGGGAGAAACATTATATTGGACGTGGTCCAACCAACTGATTCTTTCTTTAATGGGCTCCAATCTAAGTCGAAATACTATGTGTGGAGAGTAAAGTCATCCTCAACCCCTTCTTCTTCCCTGGAAAAATTCTCAATTTCTCCCTTCCTCCCAAAAACTCTCTCTCTCTCTCAGACTCTCTCGAAGCTTAGGAGATAGGTCTCGCTCAATTTCTACACTTACATGTGGTTCTTTCACAAGAGTTTAACACTACCTCGTCCCTACCATCTCCTTCCGATTCCTTGCCAAACCATCCGATCCATTTTACCTGTCTCATCACAACACTGAGCCATAATGAAGATTAAGGATGAAATGTTCCCCCATTTTCCACCCAATCATTCCTTGTTACTCAAGCTTGTACAACCATTTAAGGGGGAAAATGTGAGGGAAGCATGGGAAAACTTCCTTTTTTATTATCCTCTCAATTTGATCCTCACCCAAAAGGCTAAAAAAATAAAAAAGGGACCAAAATTGTTGACATAATTTTTTTACATGAATTTTCCCTAGTGACGGAAAAATCAATTTTTTTTTCAGCTCAAAAGTTTATAGACTTTATCAAACCACATAGAGAGCTACTCATTAACTATTGTGTTATTTGTACTTTCTCAGTGCCTTGAATTTTTTCTATAGCGCCGTAATTATTACTCTGTGTATATAGATATAAGCGAAATCCGACAGTTTCATTCTGACAAGAATAACAAGTTTCGAACTCAAGAGATTTTGTTTGAAGGGAGAGAGAAAACTCTATATTGGGAGAAAGTAGTGTGGTAGTAAAAGAAAAGTGAAAGGAGAATTGAACCAACTATTTTTCTGCTTGGGGCTTTTTCTCTCTCTCTCTCTCTCTCCCCATCACTCTCTATATCCTTTCAAGTGTGATAAAGGCTGGTGAAAGGAGGCCCTAGATATATGTAATATTGCATATGGAGAAAGCATAGGTGAAAGTAAGTTTGAAAAAAGAGAGGGAGGGTAGAGTTTTATTTTGGAAAAGGAACCGCTCTCAGGATATTATTCTCGACACGTCAGGCATGGGATGTTTTCGACTCATTTGAACATACATTGACATATTTCCAGGTGACATTCAGTTCATTACGGAGTTGTCTCTCTGGATTTTTTTGAGTCATGTGACGTCCTTATATATTCCCACACTGCACTCCAAATATATGTAACTACATTTTCCCGAGGTTTTTTTTGTCTCTCCAAAATATTTCCCTGTTTTAGTATATTCTTGAATTTCAAGTTGAGAAAACTGGTTTTTTTCTTTCGTTCTACATGTCAACTTTTATTTTCATTTAAGAATAACCAAAAATAACTTTCCCGTACCGTTTGTGACTCACCTCATATACTCAAATTTTCTTTTCTCTCAACAACTGTACAACAATAATTTTGGAGCTCATGGAATTGATTATATCTTAAAAAAAATAATAATATTAGTAATATATAGTGTTATTGTAATTATTTATTAATATCTCATTTAGATATCATCACATATTTGTTAGGATTTTAATCTCATGATTGTTCATACTTTTTTCCGCATATTTTCTACTCTGATCCACTTACTTTTTTCTCCCTTAAATGATGAGAAAATTCCTTTGTGAATATTTCTTGTAATTATATATTTTTTCCCAAGCTTAACCTACATTTTTTTTCAATCACTATATTCCTATATATATATATATTGCAGGAAACATTTCCTTGGCATACTTGAATTATGTGTACCATTCAGTATATCATAAGTTGATCACATGCATGTATTTATATGCATTTGGAGATAAAGCCTGGAAAATAAAAAGATTTTCATTTGTCTCGCAAATTTTTTTTTCTCACGGACAGATTGTCAAAAATCCTGGGGGATTTCAGGTTCAAAAATTCACCTTCTTCTTTTTTACGACTATATTGAAGCTTATGAGGACTGTAACGTAAAAATGAAATAAATCCCTTTACCATTCACTCATTCATAGCAATTAACATTAATTAGGGCTTCTTTACAGTATGTATCATTTCATTAATTACTGCTCGTTCATTCCCGCAAATTCAGGTTGTTCCTTTTGAATGATGAGAGCTTTCACTAGAAGTTTATATTTATCCATATACATTTTTACAATAGTGGATATTGGCTATGGAGTCAGAGGGTATTTTCATCCAGTATTAAGTATAGTACATATGCACATATTGCGTTTTGTGTAATGATTTTTTTACTATCCTATGTTTTTACATACCGTTCCATCTACAATTTACATAGACACATAGAATTTCTTTAAGTTATTGACCACTTAGAAATTATTGTTATTATTAACATTATCATTAGCAATATTATTATTATTATTATTAATAGTTTTTATACCAAAAAATATCACTTCTTTTTTTGAGGACCTAGGGTCATATTGTATAATATAGCTACCATATGAATTACTTCTTACTTATATAATATGATGATTATTTGAAATATTTTTTTTGTTTTGTATAAGGTCTGAAAATATCCTCATAACAGGGTGTGTGTGTGTACACGGTATGAATATAATTAATAGAATAATAATAATTGATTTTTTCCCAAATTTATTTCTCATTTTGGGAAGAGATTTGTTTTCACGCTTTCTTCTTTTCTCCTCCTCCTCGTCGTCGTCGTCATTGTCTAAGAATTGTGTAATGCAATTTGTCAGTAGTAGTGGAACTAAAAACTAATCATTTACTCTTTCTCTTTCTCTTGGATTCTTACAGGGTTACTTTTTTGAGGGAAGTGCTAATTTTCTTGTCACGTGCAAATCCTGCCTTTTTGATAGATACACAGACATTAATAATCTGACCGCACTTTTTTTACCCATAAAGTATTATTATTTTGTGCTTTTGATTATTATCCACTTTGGAAAGTTTTGAAAAAAGTTATGTTTGATAAAGTAGAAAAGTTAAAATGTTAATGTTTTTATTAATACAAGCTATAATAATAATAATTAGTATTATTCGTACATATAATAATAATAATAATACACTTAGAGCTATTTGGGGTTGTTCATAATAACAGCGAGTGGGAATGGAATAATCATAGAATAAAACCTACATATTATATTTATTTATAGGAGACTCATGGAAATAAGAGGCAGTTTTGAAAATCCGTAGTCATAGTGAGAGAGATTATAATACTTTCACCGTACTTTCTCCCCCCTCTCCTATACATGAATACAGCTATACATGAATATTATATTGAAGAGTGAAAATTAGTTGTGAGTAAATTGGAATTAGGCACATGTCATTGTAGTATAGTGAGGGTCAAGTAAGTTTTGAAATCACACATGTATTTTTTTTCTCATCTATGCTTTTATATATGGTAAAAAAAAGCATGTGTTTTTTAAAAAACCAACTTAAAGAAAAATGAAATTTTTCTTAAAAAAACTCTTCAAGGGCAAAAACTATGATGACTTTTTAATGAAAATTAAAACTTTTTATGTAGGGTCTTTAACACAGTTTATAGCCCATTTCAAGGAGGAATTTCAAGGGTGAGAGTTGAAGTACCTAAGCTATAATTAGTAATACCAAAGGAAATAGTAGGGAAGGAGGTAAGAAACCCTTTACGACAATTATTACTACTCTGCTGAATACAAATAGCCCAAAAAAGGAAAGTTGATGGGTGTGAGTAGGGCATTGAAAAGGTGGTAATAATATTGGGAGGGTGCCAATAACTGTAAGAAAGTTAATAGTGTTTCGCTCCCTCAAAGCCCATTGATTTGGTTTTGTATAAATACTTGTTTTTTTCAAAGGAGAGAAGAAAATTCATGGAGAAAATATATAGGATTTTTCAAAGACAAAGTTCTCAGAGAAAAAATGTTGTGTGAATGAACAATGTGTATTTTGTAGCTTTTTCCCTTGACCAACCTAAATGTAATATTTGGAGGGCAAAAGCTAAAACAAGAAAAATTCAGTTAATTTCGGGGAAAGTTTCAGAATGGTATAGTCAATTTCAAGAGGCATAAGTGGTTTCTCGGGAGATTCTCTTTTTTTTCTCCCTTTCATGTCTTGACACTTTTTCTCTTCTGATTGAGGGAAAGGGATTTGGACACGTAGGATATAGTAGCATTGATTTCTCTCTCTCTCTCTCTCTCTCTCTCTCTCTTGTTCCACATTCTTTTTCCCTAGACAAGTGTGTGGTGATGTCATGAACTTTTAGTGGGAGAGAGAGAGAAAGTGGCTTTCCCCCATCTGAAATTTTCTTTTCCTTCTATGGTATTTTCCCCCCTCTCCTAGCACATAGCAGAATGATAGAATAGAATGTTATGATTGTTACAGACCCGATTTCCCTACTACATTGAGCACTTTAGCTCTTCCACTTTTTCCTCTTTACTATATACTTTCTCCCCCTCCCCCAAAACAACGTGTATTTGAAGAGCGGCGGAAATGACAGAGAGAAGGGACTTTTTTTCTGAGGAGGCCTCTGAATCCACAAAAGTATTAGGTGGCAAGATCTTTTTTTAACACTGTTAAGGTAGCACTTTCCCAACATAAACCCTCTTCATCAAAGCTCTCACCCGCTTTGACAACTAACGATGAAGTATATACACATTTTGTCTTGAATAAAGTTGTTAATGGGAGTGGAGTTGAGAGAAGAAGATGGGAGATATTTTTTTTCCTCAGCGGATGAATTGCATTTTTTCTAACCCATATAGTAATAGTAATACATAAAATATATGTAATATATAATATAAATTTTTTAAAATAAATCTTAAAGGAGTGAAGAGATGAAGAAGAAAAAGAAGAAGAAGAAGAGGAAGAAAAGAAATGGGGAAAAATTTCCCGAGAAACTATTCGTTTTTATCGTGTCAGAGTAAAAAGTATAATATAGGAAATCTACGAGGGAGAGCTCTTAGAGAAGAGAAAGTCTACACACGAGTAAGGGATTTTTGTCCCCAGCAAAAAAATTCTACAACGACTCTGGAAGGACGTGCAAAAGCATTGTGTGTGTGTATGTGTGTGTGTGTGTGTGTGTGTGTAGGGAGGAGCACTATCGTATTTTTTCTTAATCAGTGGTACATCTCCTATAGATGAAGTGAATCGTGGTGGAAGACATGATCATATTATTTATTATATGTACAGTTTATTTCTGTACTATACATTCGAATATATGTATATTTATTTATATATATCTTATTACGCCTAAAAAAATTCTTTTTTATACGTTAAGGCAACTCTTGACAACGAAACTCCAATCTTCCGCCTTTGAAAACAACGAGACAGCAACCACTTACTAAGTACATTTTAGCACAACTCACCAGATGATGAAGAAGAAGAAGAAGGAGGAGGAAGTAGAGGGAGAAGAAAGAGGCACGAACAAAGAAAACTTTTTTCCAGTCCAGGGCAGTAGTAGAAGTAGTAGTAGTGGTAGTAGTAACTTGTATAGATAGTAAATATGGAGGACTATGTATCTTGATAGAGGTCCATTGTAGATCCCCATAAACTTAGCAGCTGTCCGTACGTCAACATTAGTCAACGTACTATATCCATAGCCCAATGAGCAGAGTCTTTATGTGCGTAAGGGATAATAATATAATGGGCGAAAGACCAAGGAGAATTTTGCTTAACTCATTTTTTCTCTCTTTTTCCCTTCTTCTTTTTTTCTTTCTCTCTCCCTCACTCTTTGAAACACCATAGTTTTTTTTCGGGGGTATCAAGAACTCAGGATTTCCAATGTAGTTTTAGTTATTCTTTTAGAAGGTTTCCAGCACCAAATAAGTTGGTGTGTGTGTGTAGTGGTGGTAATATTATTGGAAATCCAGTCTGCTCATCTGTAATGTCTATAGCTGAGGGATGAAAGGCAAGTACATGATTTATGATTCATGCGATGATATTAAATTACTTGTTCAACGGTCATCTCAACCAAGGCCAAGTAATGAGAAATTCTTGTCTTTCTTGGAAAACCTCCTGCTCTTTCTTTTTCTTTTTGAACATGTACATTATACAAGTACATATACAATTCCATCCAATACATTCCCCTCGATTTTCTTGTAAAAAGTTTCTAAGCCAACTTTCTATGTACACCCATAAGGTCTTGGTCTTGAGTCTATTTTCCAACCAATGAACTTCCCACATACCTTGGTATGTTTTTTGTAGTAGTAGTCTTCGTCATTTTCTCTCACTATATAGAATTATACAGTGGTGGGGATGAAGCGGAATTTTTTCCCAAATACTTATGGCTATTTTTGTACACATGTCAACATCCCACTGGTTCCTTTCCTTCCTCATTCCTCCTGTTTTTTTAGCCATTTACTTCTCTTCTCATAGTCAGGCATAGGTCAGCCCAGCTGGTTATACTTTTATTACCTTCCAAAGTTATACGTTGGAGAGAAAACTTAGTAGGGAAAATTATTATACAAATATTGTATCTATTTTTTAGCACTTAAATTTTTTTACTATTTTACAGGATTTTTTCCATACCTTCATATCCCTAAAAATTGTCAACCCATACTTTCTAGTAGAATTATTAGTATTACATAAAAATAATATCGTAAATAACTAAAGTAGTTACATCGTTTAAACCAAGGGAACATTAAGTGGAAAATCCAGAGCGTTGGGGAAAGGGAATTTTAGCTGTTGTTAAAATTTGAAGAATGTGTGAAAAAAATTATGTATTACAATTCTTCACCTCGGAGACTCAGACCTTTGTACCTTTCTCTTCTCGTGGTGAGTTGGAAGAGATTTGAAGGATTTTGACAGGTGTGTGTGTGTGTGTGTGTACGTGTGTGTATAGAAAATATGGGGAAAATATATATGACAAAATTCCACATGAAGTTAATCCTGGAAATGTTTAAGTCAGAGAAGATTCAAATATTGTGGAGGAGGCTAACACAACTTTACTGACATTGGCTTGTCGTCCGGATTAATCTAGACTTGTTCTTCATTGTGTAGGTTGTTGGTAGTTGTGCAGAGATGGTTTACAATTAACTATAGAGAGAGATGTAGTTTGTAGTATTACGTACAGCGTAGAGGAAAATTATACATATGTAGAACTGTCGCAATCAAGTTATTAGCTTTTCTAAGGGAAACTTTACACTCTGATGTTATACAAACATATACAAACGCACTTATAAATGTACACCGTATCCTCGTACACAAGAAACTTTCCCTTTAGCAGGACAATAGTATGTAGAATAGCACTGTTGGCCAAAGAATCGTCCTTGGAATGGGACCATGTCTAGACTCATATATACTAGCAGTGGTCTGATATTTATTCATATTGAATTATATAACTGTAATAGATACATATATATATATATGTAGGCCTTTGCTCATAAATGGGAATGATACCATGCAGAATTAATTCTGTACATTAATTTTCCTGTCCAATCACAAAAGTAAAAGCAAATAGGCTCCGATTTGTGCTACTTCCCCCAAACTTTTTAATCTCTGAAATGCTCTAATCCCAAGGATCATTGAAATCCTTTGGAAAACTTGCTTAATTTATTCTACTCAAATCACCATCCTTTAACTTCAATAATTATCCATAACAAAAGCCTATTTGAAAGCTTTTTTCCTTTACTTTCATCCCACTACTCTACACTCTCTCAGGTGACTTTCTCCCCAGGAAAGCATTTCAATTTTTATCCATTTTTATTCAAATAAAAATTATAATCCAATCCTTTCCCTTTTCCTATGTCAAACTGTAATGATAAAAATATTCAAATTTATTTTAAATGTATAAACAAAACAAAAGTATATGACAAAATAAAAAGTGAAAATATTTTCATAATAAGCTTTATAGCTTTATTTTTGAAGAAACTTTGCTAAGAAATTTTGGTGGAATTTTTGTTGTTTTTGCCCTTTCCCAAAAAAATACTCATTTCTTTGGGAGGATATGAGTTTCATGAAAGAATAAAAATTTGACTTTCATCATGTGTTAATATTTTCTTTCAACCCAACTTTTACCATGATAAACCTCCCATATAGGAATAATGTATGAAGTGTGGAGTGACATTCCAGTATCTATGTAAAGTGTATACAGGCAAGGAAAGGGGAAAAACCAAAGGAAGAAACGAGAATTGCAGAGAGTGACTTTAAAGTTGTGGAATTTTTACGAGTCATAAATTTTTAAGGTCATGGTAAAAATGGAGATGAGGTCGAAACCAATCTATGGCTATTGTATATGTTCGTATGTGTGTGTGTGTTTGTGTGAAGAGACAAAAATGGCAATTGATAATTTCAATGTTATAGCGGTTTGTTAGGTCACCCATTGACATTTGCTTTTCTTACCATACACATACATATATGACTAATAAAAAAACTAAGGAAAGAACTTACTACACAAAAGTATCTCATATGTAGAATGAGAAAAAAACGGGAGGGATAGAGAGAAGGTAATTTTGTGGGAACTTTGAATGCTTATTTCCTCTAGGAATAGCATGAAAAATTGCCTTGAGGGAGCAATTTTTGCTGCAGAGATTTGAGTAATGACGTGAAGATACAATGACATGACGTGAAGATACGGCCGTTGTTGAAAGCCTATATAGTTTCTTTTTACATGTTAGCTCTTATTATATGTATATACATATAGAGGGAACATATGGGCGGGGAGAGTACCTTTTTTTATAAAAAAGAAAAAAAAAGAAAAAAAAAGAAGAGAGGACAATTACCGATTACTTGAATAGTATACGGCGGAAAGCTCTTCGAAAGTCCTTGTTGAAAATAGTGTATATGACAGGGTTAAGGGCGGAGTTTAAGTACCCCAGCCAAAATGCGATAGCAAATCCCCAAGGAGCGACTTCGCAGTTACACAATGGCTCAAAAATGTAGAGAAAGAAGAAGGGCAACCAGCATAGGATAAAGGAGCCCATAATGAGGCCTAAAATTAAAGTAGCTCTCTTCTCTTTCTTCCGAGCTATTCTTCTCTTTTCACGTTCCGGATCTCGGATTTCCTGCGTCAATAAGGACGATTCAGTGAGCTGAGAGGGTGTTTGATGGGAACACTTCGATGGTAAATAATGATGACCTTTTACCTTGGGTGAATTTAACTTGCCCATGTCTAGTGCATCTCGGCGAGCTTTCCCTGAACTCGAACTACTCGAGCCGAACTTTTTCCCGAAGAAAGGTTGACAAAGTCGGAGTTTGAGGGGTTTAACAACAGCACAGCGACTAATGGCTCCGGAGTCAGACGACGATGGCTCCACATCACTGACGGGGTCCGCTTCTAATTGAAGTCGAGAACAAGAACGAGACAGTGTACCTAAGGGTTCAACATACATTCCCCGCCCGTAATTAGCAATCAAGCGAAATCAGAGCTTACTGAGGACTCAAAATCTCACAGGCAAAAAACATTACAAGACTCCTTCAAATAACAAATCATTTCAATTCCAATTGCTCCTTTCAAGCTTAAAGGAGCAATCTCAAACAGGAATCAAATTTTCAAAATCAAGCTATTGGACAAAGCTTTAATTTGCTACAAAATAATTTTTTTTTAGAGTAACAAAGTTTGATGCGATTTAAAAAACATTTCCAGGCATATTTTCAAGGGGATTGAAGTCACGGGATTACATGGATTCAAAATTCAAAAAAATGAATTAGAAAAAGGGAGATTTAATTTATAAGAATTTTTTTTGAGTACACTCAAAAAGCTGAAATTTCACTGTTCTGAAAAAAACTTGAAAGATTCTTACCTAAAATGTGGACATCTCCATTTAAGGATAAACTTGAGGAAGTACGCCAAATGGTGGGGGTTTCTACGCGAAGGAAATGAAGCTTTGGTCTTTTAGATTTTTTTACGTCCTGTGGACCCGCTGACGTGGTATTGGCGGCTCCAATGTTTGTGGATGAAGTTGTCTCATCCATACGACTACCACCACCACCACCACCGCCACCACCACCACCGTTGGTTTGTAACTCCGTTATTGTATTCTCAAGTTCACTGACAGCTAGTGCCGAATGATGAGCAACACGTTCCATGGGGTCTTGAAAGTCGCTTGCAACAGTCTTGTCTTTACTCTCTTTTGTGCCTTTCACACTCCTACCCCGTCTACTGCTACCGTTCTGACTAGGACCGGACTGGCCATCACCCATTTGCTCACTTTTCTCACTCTCTACAAGTCCGCCCTTGATTTTCGAGTCCTTAGAAGTCCTACGCTTCGACTTACTATTTGAGTTTGTCTCAGCCGGTGTGAGACTATTATTTGAACTAATATGATCAGTCTCAGTCTCAGAATGAATGTCCTCGACGGTCACTTGAACAACTTTCTCTTCCTTTGAGTTCTCTTCCATGGAGTCCTCAGGTGAACACCCTTCCACCTTAATTTCCGGCTTCGAGAGTGGAATCTCACATGAACCGAACTTATCCCTAACCAAAGGTTCTTGAAATCCAACTTGTTTCACAGTTCGACTTGACTCTGTCAAAGGACTGGTTGGATTTGCCGGCACTGTGTTTATTTCCACTGGTGAAGTCACTAGGTGAGGTGGTGCGGATTGAGGTGGTTTTGGAGACGTGGATCTACCCGAAAAATTTGTCGTAGTCATTTTTGAGTCATCCACCTCCATTGGTGGGGCTTGTGGTTTGGGCCTTGGTGGTTTCCGTACGGCTCGCCGGGCTCTATCCCTTGCTGCATAATATATCCGAATGTACACAAACACCATGATGCAGCTGGGGATGTAAAAGGAGCCCATGGCGGAGTACAACACGTAGCCAATCTTCTTGCTCAACTGCAAATCAGAATAAACAAAAATAATAATAAATCTCCATTTCTCTTCTTTTCTCCCCATAATAAAGTAGAAAAACATTTCATTGATTCTCTATAATCATTTCAATTTTAATCAAATAATTTGACCATTCCAATTTTAATGAACAAATTTGACCACTCCAATTTTAATCAACAAATTTGACCACTCCAATTTTAATCAACAAATTTGACCACTCCAATTTTAATCAACAAAGACCATTCCAATTTTAATCAACAAATTTGACCATTTCAATTTAAAATTCAGGAAACTGGACCCGTTGGAATTTAACCAATTTCCTGGGTAGTACCGTTACTCGGGAATATTGAATTACCCGCTTTACTCATGTAATTATTACTGTAGCAGAGGCTTTAATTAATTTGTACTTCAATATTATCATTGAAAATTGTTCCCATTTCAGGGATGAGTATATGATTTAGAATGACATCCATGCTTAAATACTATTGTCAATATCCTTTGGATAGCCATAGCGGTACCTGGTATTGTACATTTTTGGAATATTTTTATCATAGGAAAATTTCCTCCCGTCCAAAAAATAAAATTCACTGAACACACTTCAAGTCTTTTACATTCATTAGATCCATAATAATTTTAATAATTGTAGAAGGAAATGATATTTTTCCATGGAATTCAATATTAGTTGGAAAATCCGTAATATGATCCTTCATCCATTAAATATCAATTAATTATTATACAGACTTTCGGGGAAAGGGCTATGCTATGGGTGAAGGGTATAAAAAAGAGAGGATTTTCTCACGTAAAATCACCACTGTTTCCGCCCTTTTTCGAGGAGGAGGATACATACTGAGAGAGAAAGAGAGAGAGAGAGAGAGAGAGAGAGAGAGAGAGGAAGTGAGCGTGTGACTAATCCGAATTTGGAGGAGAAAAAGGCTTCTCCCTAATCCTCTCCCCCCTTCTTGATTATACTCGAGCTCTCTACTTGATATTTTAACGATAATAGGGTCTTGATGGACTTGCGGAGCAAAAACTTTCCTATTAGTTCCATGGAAAAACTTTCAATTAACTATATTCTCACTTTAAATCCTTGAGTAAAAAAACACTCCAAGTAATTAGTAGGGTAAAAAGCTTAGGGAGAGTGAGACAAAGCATGGAGTTATTCTTAGCCTCTTTCCCCTCCTTCTCCCTTTCGTTTTTTCTACCTTGTCGCCAATCTACTTTAATTATTGCAGCTCAGCAAAGATCCCAGTTCAACAGATTAGCATTTTTTGCATGCTCCCTCTTATCTATTTTATTCCTGGAAATTACTAATATTATTTTCAATTCATATATAGAATATTCCTAGGAATGAAGAACCTCATGCTTGAGCATGGTAGGAACCTCCAATTTGATCTGTAATGCATTATCATTGGACTTTCACTTGCTTTCTCCACCCAAAAAAATAACCCCAATTTTTTGGAATTTGTTCCAAAAAAAATTCAAGTTGGAAAAATAAAAAAGACGAGAGGATTATGTGGAATTGGTTGAAATTTCAATTGAGAGTAAAAAATTCTCCCATGAATTATTCACCTACGACTACTACTGTAGATACTAGGACATGATGGAAAGGAATGAGGATGGAAAGTTGAGGGAGAGTTGAAGAAAAGGTACAAGATCCTTTGAGTATATATAAAACATGGGGAAAGTTCTATGATGACTCAAATGGTCACACAAGTTTTTGAGAAGAAAAACTATTCTGGGAAAATGATAATCTGGATCAAAACATAAAGCCAAGATGTGGAAGTGCTATTGGAATTGATAGGGATTTAAGGGGTAACTGCTGTGAGACGCATTCAATTTTTAAGTCAGTGTGTCACATTAGATTTCTAATATATTTTTATTACATATGGATAGCTGTGGTCATGGCCGTTGGGCAAAGTCGGTCCAGAATGGAAGGTTCTAGTAATTTATTGAGTTAACATTCGAGGATGAAATGAAACCATAATTTAGAGGCGGAACGGACATGTGGTTCCTTGAATAGAATTTGAAATTTAAGTGAACTTGTTGCCCTCCAATTTCTCCCTCCCTTCCCTATCCTTGCGTTTCAGAAACGTTTTCTCTCTCCCTCTCTCTCTCTCCTCTATAGCTCTCCTCTTACTCATTCTCCCAAAAAAGTTATTGTTACAAGACATATTTTTGGGGTAGGAATGCCCCCCAGTTTCACTCTACGTACTATATAGCTCTTTCCCTCCACTTTCAACTCCTCTAGTTTCAAATGTGGTTTTGTGGAACCTTTCCACGCTCCCTCCATACTAGCCCTTGGGGAAATATGTAGATTTCCTCTATAATTTCCCTTGAATGCATAGTAGGGAATTTTAAAGGTATGTTTACTAGAATAGCTATAGTTGCTGGAGCACACATACGGATTTTCTATATATGTCAAAAGTTTAGATGAAAATGGTCGTGGAAAGGGTCGAAGGCAATATTATTTCAAACTATATTTTCACCAGTGAGCTGATTTATGAAAGTATCACTTTTATCAGTGAAAAGTGTAGGAATGCAAAACTTGGTCTCTCTCTCTCTCTCTGCAAGTTTCATATGCAATGCTCTCTTTCTATACCTATGTAATATGAAGGAAGGAATGAGTCAATAATTTACTTTACTCTGATGGTTTGATTTCACCTTGGACTTTCTCTAGGCTTCCTTTTCTCCTCGAAAAAAAAAACTTGATATTATCGGATGTCCAGACACGAGAGAGAGAGAGAGAGAGAAGAGTCAAATCTTCAAGTAGAAGTTTCACTCAAAATCATACTTTATAGTGTAATCTTTCCTAGCAATCCGATTCAACTATTTCTCAAGGGGAGAGTGAGAGAGAATGTGATGGTAGAGAGTGAGAGAGAGAGAGAGAGAAAGCCATTGAAACATTGAAGATATAGGGGAAAGTCTTAGCCAAGGAAAAAAAAATTGAGTTTTTAGTTTAAAGATTGGTGGGACAAGGTTCTGCTCCTTGGAAATAGTACACTCAATATGCAAGGATGCCTTGCCAATCCCTCGCTTTACATATACCATTCCAATATTTTTCAACTTTCTCCCAATCTCTCAACCTTATTCCTATATATAAAGATACAATCTAATATAAACTACCACAACTACTTCCAACGTGTCTCTAGCTACTACTGTCCTAGATACATCCTCAGAGGGAAAATCTTCTTCAACTATCCCATTCCCACATATAGATTTCTATCTCAAAGGGGAAATGGAAAAAAAATTTGAGCACATTGAACAGATGAGAAACGAAAATCTTTTGAGACTTCAACAAATGGCCATATTCAAATACCTTTATTTATGTCCACATCAGACTCTCTCCCACCAACAGTTCCTTTATATATTCCTTTGCCCTTTCAACATGTATACTTTCTCTCTCATTCCCTTAGATTACCAAATACTTTCTCCAACTTTCACCCAGCTTCCACCCTAAAAGACAAGCTAGATATAAACCTCAAATTTATTATTTTCTCTTCAAAAAAATTCCTTTCTATTTGAATGTCTTGGTTAGCAATATTATTATTATGAGATTTCACAAACCAGAAATTTTTTTTTTTGCTCTCACCCCATACTTTTTCTGATGTAATAAAATTCCTACTCTCATATAGACATTTGACACTTCCTAACATTTACCATTTTCTTTTTTTTTTCTCTCTCCCCCTTTTTTTAGAATTGATTTTAAAAAAAGGTAGAAGGAGGGAAAAGAAAATGAGAAAATGTAAGAAAATGGAAAAGGTCAGTAATTTTGGGATGCGGGAGCTACTGCTACTACTGGAGCTGGAGTGTAGAGAGAGCTCCGTTCTCTAAGTCAGGCTCAATGAAGGATGGTTGGCAGGAGGGTATTTGATTTACACATGACGTCATTGCTAACCCTATTTGGTTGAGGCAATTTAATAGGTACTATATATACGTATGTACATAAGGGTGAGCTTGATTAATGAAATGGTGAATTTTAGAGGATATATAGGGCATTATTATTCTCTCAAGCTTAAGCGTGTGCTTTATTCATGTCTAAACTTATAGCTAAGCTGCCATTCACAGGCTATTCAAGTGTACGTGTGAGATGAGGAGTAGTGAAATTATGTTGATTTAACCATGTACGTGTACAAGCATAAGTTTTAGATATTCTCCCACTACCCCATCTGCTTTTTCTTCTTCCACTACTCCTACTACTACGCTTGTCGTTTCATATGAGAAAAAAATTGGGAAAGGAAAAGAAGAGAAGGAGGAGAAAGAAAAGGGAAATGAATGGAATAGAAAAACTTTGTTTGATACTTCATTAGAAAAAAAAGATTCATCGTGGGTAAGCTCATTTGAGAAACGTGAATGAAATCACTTTCAATGTAAATAAACGTGTATATAAATAGTAAAAGTTTTTTTTATTTAAAAAAAAAGGAGTCGGACAACATTTCAGATTTGACATAGTTGTCTCATTAACGAGGAGAAAATTGCTATTCAGCCTATACAATTTTATTTCCCTTTTCAAATCCATTCAGCCTTTCTTTCTTTAGGAAATTCATGGGATTTGTAGAGAGTTGTAAATGCTCAAATTCCCAGAACTCTGTCCTTGTCTTTATTATTGAAGAGTCCTAGCCAAGGACCATGGCTCACTTATCAATGTGATAGAGCATGAAAAGATAGAAAGAGAAAGTACTTAGGCATATGGAAGGAGGGAGTATAAAAAGGGAAATTTAAATGAAAACGTTTACTCCTTCCGCACAAGGAAAGTACAGCAAAGAGAGCTGCTCGCGACTGCTCTTCGCTTGCCAACCTTTCATTCTTCCTGAGGATCGTCATCAATAATCTTTTGTGGTTTTGATACACTTTTCCCCTTTCCTATAAAAGTTGAGCTGTCCATATATACTCAGCTAAATGTATTTATGTATATATGAGAACGTTAGAATCAAACTGGAATAAGTCCAAAATTTTCAAAAAAACTTTTTTTTCAAAAAATGTTAGT
>JAQFXU010000920.1:0-37687 GCA_034693705.1 Spatulosminthurus flaviceps
CAATAATCACAAATCACAAGATCCTTGACAACAACACAGTATCCGAGGTATAAAGAAGATTATTATCTTTGACAATTATTCATATGATACCAAACAATTTTCTTTCTCGGAGGCAATGGAGGTAGTCACTATGGAAAAATTATTGGATTACCACAATGAAGACCAAACAATAAGTAGTAATGGGCGATGGCGATGGAAAGATTGTTAAGGGATCTAACAGCATGATGAGGAATTTTCAAAAACCGAAATGCGAAAGTCAAAAATGAAGTGATATTATTATTATTATTCTTTTGTCGTAAAATTTTGTAGAAATAAAAATTCTTATTCCAATACTAATAATAAAATTCTGCACATACTTTTCGTATAAGTTCATAATAATTTCATTTTTAGTGCTCTGCTCATTATTATTTTCAGCCTTGTCCGCCCTGGAACAAAAAAATGGTGTTTGGTTTGGTTGCAGTAAAGAGTGATGCGAAACCTCTTTGGTCTGGTGGAAGAGTCTGATTAAAAATTGCGCATTCCTTCTAATAACCAAACACCTTGATACCTGTTTGTTATAAACGGCATAATATAGATATTTCCAGCTTTCATCTTTTCAAATCTGTAAACACAGGTTTTGTCTCATTATTTATTTTGATCTGTGTTTAAAATTTTTTTTGATAAATTCATGTAAAGGTGCAATACTAATAAATTACTGCAATATAAATATGTATAGATTCCTAAAAAAATGGTAGGATTTATCAAAAAAATGTTTCTTCCAATTCCAACTATTCCAAGCTCCAACAAAGGACGCCTATGTTATTTCAATACAGTTTTCCATTTGAAGTGTAAACGTATATATTATTTGCAATTTTCAAAGCTACAACTTTGCAGGAAAAACGTATGGTGCGGTAGCGGTTTCGTGGATTGTCTCGCAAAATGAATAGTTTCAAATGGTATTTTCATGTGACTTCACTTATTCTGCTAGTTTTAGCTAACTTTAATTTTAGCGTGTCTACATCTGATATGGACGGAGAAATAATAGACAACGAAGGAGTGAAAATACGCAAAATATCCATAACTTTTGAGGATTCGCCATCTCCACATAAAACTCCTAGTGAAACTGTAAATAAAACTTCCATTGAGGCTGTAAGTAAAGCTTCAAATAAAACATCAATTGAGAAGATAAGTGTAAGTGAAGCTCCAGTTAAAACTCCCAGTGCCACTGAAAATAAAACGCTAGATGAACCACATGAAGACCTGAATACAACTTCAAGTAAAACAGTAAATGGGTCTCTAAATAAAAACTCAAGTAAAAAGGCTCACGTCCCCCGAATCTACAAGTAAGTAAACAAGTTTAATGTTTAATTCTATACAGCGTTATCAGCCTGCAGTAAAAATTTACTATAAAATCCAAAGTTCCAGACCCGAGGGTTAAAAAGTAAAAATTGATTTTTAAAACTGAACAATTTTTAAAACATGGTACAGTACGAAAGCCAGGGTGTTGACTGTTTTAGTCGATAGTAGCCCAACAGGAGCCAAAATAATTGCGGACGTAAGATACTATCTCTGATTTACTCCCCCTACACGTATTTCTACAGAAAAGGAATTTCAATGCTAAACAAGATGAGCAATTAAGTCAGTTGAGTTTTCCAGGTAATCAATTACGAAAACAGCCCTGCTGCTTACACCGTTCATCTCACTGATTGTAGTAACAATGTTCCAGTGACGAAATTTGAACTCGCACCAGCAATTGACAAGAAACTTCCTCGTATTTCCAACTTTTCGCTTGAAAAAAGTCATGTGTATTTAATTCCACCGAGACGTACTCGACCATTTATAATTGATTTAGATTATCGAAATTCCAGTGAAAGACTCCAAGGAAATGGGAGTTGTTTGCGTGAGTCCTTCTAATTTTTACATGTAATAGCAGCAACCACCACTTTAGTTTATGCTAATAAGTTATGCAGTTATGCTTTACATCTTAAAAGGGAAGTTTCAGCTCTGCAATTTGTATTAGGCAATTTGTTTGTCCATCCAATCTTCGTTGCAAGGTGCACAGTGCACACTTACATTTTAAGTGCAGTTTTTTCAAGGAGGTGTTTTTATGTAAATATTTCTCAATTATCTGGGCTATGCTGTAAGCACTTAAAAGCAAAATTGAAACCATTGTAATTACTCTGACAAATAATACTTGCATTTTTTTCGTACATACTTACTATACAACATTACAGTATGTACGCAAGGTTAAAAGTTACGTATGGACTAATGTGGTTCAGTCGTGGCAGATATATGATAAAATTCATCCCACAAATATACGCTGCAGCTGCACTCGAACTTAAGCCTGCACTTAATGGTAAAACACCGGGAGGCTGGAATGCTAAAATATGTGCTATTTCTATATACGAATAAGATTAAGTGCTGGAATAGTACCGACTACGTAGAATGAGAATTTGGTATAATTTAGAGCAACCTCTTTCCAAGCGTGGTTTCGTGGTGTAGTGGTTATCACGTCTGCTTTACACGCAGAAGGTCCCCGGTTCGATCCCGGGCGGAACCATTAGTTTTGCACTGGAAATTTTCATGCTCAAGTGCAAACGTTACTCACAATCAGCCAGTGACCTTGACCTGTAGCCCTATCCTCCTGTATTACATTTTACAGTAAATGTGTTCAACCGCTTCAACGAAAAGTTACACACAAAACTCATTCAATTCTCTCCCAATGACTCCTGTATCTGCAACACTAATTGTAAGTGCTCGTGCTTCGAAGAAGACCCTCTCTTAGAATGTATAGAAATTTCGGATTGGAGCGAAGCTTCAGATTGGAAAATAAAAAATGGGAACTCCATGGGAGGAAAGGCTGGAGCTCTTGAATCGGCCTCTAATTCCACTGAAATTGATGAGAAGTTTCTGATGAAAAGAACCAAATGGTGGAACCAATACTTGAACGACGACAAGCACATTATATACTTGACTCTCCTGCTGGCCATCCTCATCATTTTACTTCTTCTTCTATTAGGTGAGTCCTTTTTGTTTCTTTTTCTCTCTGAGAAAAACACATTTTTTCCCCAAGCTCATCTCATCATGAGACTTTACTCCAACCTTCCATTTCAATACCTGTTTGTTCTTCCGCTGATTCAATTTCCACCGCGTAGGATACCTCCTTATGTATTTCGGCAGCTCTTTACACATGTCCAGAATTAACATATCCAGTTAATTAATTTCAAATAGACCGACATTCCCTAACCATTTTTACATGTCGACAAGGCTTTAAGGAGTTGAGTGTTGAGTTGATTCCAAGGCTTCAAGCTATATAAGTATAGCTTGTGCGGCTGCGGCAGGAAATTCCCTTTTGAAAGTATAAAATTGTTTTACTTTCAGAAAAGTCCTCCTGACGTCCGCTTTGAAAAAATTATTTCTTATTCAAACCTAATAATCTTACGTGGGAAACTTCGACTTGAGTACTCGCATTTACAAAAGTTACCACATGTACATGGAGAAAAGGCATGGATTATGTTCAAAAAAATCATTGCGTGTCGACAATTATTATTATTCCTCACAATCCAACTTTATTTGGGCAGATGGTTTTTATTTTTAGTGTAGCAAAAGCCACGATCCAAATGAGAGCTCTCGGAGTAACCACCCTGTCTATTTTTCATATATGAACTTGAATCACATTTATTTCTCTTACTTTACATATTCATTCTTCTATTTAATCAGCATTTGAGATCACAAAATTAGACATGCCTCCTGTTTAAATGCAATATGTCCTTCCCTATAATAACCATATATGAAATGTATGATGGATACTGATATTTCACTCCAAGTCCTTTTACAGTTTTGCTTCCATAACGTCTCTCTCTCTCTCTCTCTCTCTCTCTCTTACTCTTCCTCTCTCATCATCCTTCATTAAAATTGTAGCACGTTTTGGAATCCATTTCAAGATCCTAATTTTGTATGCCCAAAGCTAGACAACTTATTTAAAAAAGAATTTTCTCAAAGATTACTGGATTAAGTTAGCATACTACTATACTAAAAAATAGCAATCTAGTAACGTTGTAGGTTAAATGTAAGTATATACTCTCGTGAAAGAAATAACAGTATTATTGCTAGTGCCAGTATTCATCCTTTTCATCCGCACACAAAATAATAACAGAGCAGGGGCCAATTTTCCGATATGAAAAGTAGACAAGTTTGAGCCATCGGCATAATAATTATGCACGTATACTTTTAAGAATTTTCCACCATTGATACACAAAGATATAAGTAACATTATATAAAATACGGAATAACGTACATACTTTTAACAACATGTACTTTCGAATCAAAAGGTTACTGAAAGGAAATCTATGACCGAGTCCGTAGAGCACTCTTCTGTTTAGTAATAAGATTACTATGCAACTATACCATAAACTACCTATTAATACTTTCCAATCGAACTTTACGATCAATTTCTAAGCTTGCAATTGCTAAGGACTTGGACGTGTTTACCGTAAAAGTGCCTTGGAGTTGTAAGAAGCACGTGAATGTTATGTAAGATTTTTTCCCCCCTCTACACGATATGTTACGGTTGAACTGTCCTGGTGGGCATCTCTAATATGTAATAGTTGGTTGGAATTCATCTTCGTGCATCACATCTTCAGGTTTATTTACTTTTATCCAATTACGTTGTTATACATACGTGACATAACAGTCCCATCAGTTGCTACATATTTTTCCACCTGATCATTTCCTTGGTCATGAAATGTGTGTCCGTCTTTTCTTGTTATTAGAGAAGTTAAAACTTTTTTCATCTCATGCTCTCCATTCATTCGTTTCACTTGTTATACAAGCAGCTGGTATCTGTTATATACATAATGTACATATACATACATCATACAAAAATGTCGAGGTACATGATAGTTTACAGTACATAAAGCGATATAGTGGACGGTAAAAAAAAAGGACGTGAATAAATTGGAAAATAAAACCAGCAGGAAGTGAGCTTTTGTAATTCAAAGAAGACTTGGTGTACTTTTGGACTTGTTATTTTGATGATAATAGAAGAATATGTGGAGGAGTAAATCCTAAAATTGGCTTCAATACTGATTGCACTATTGAGGGATTTATACATAGGTTGCACTTTTGTTAAAATTCTTCTCTTTGCCACCGCACATAGTAGTCTCACTATGGGAGCTGTAGGCTATGCGGTGTAGAGTAGAACATTGAAAAATGATTGTGATTGTGACAATGACAGTGAATTCTTTTATTGATTGAAAAGGTGCCTTGAAAGGACTTCTGGGATGCTGTTGCTTCCCAATTGGTCGGTTGGGCTTGAAACGTTTCTATGACAAACCAAGACTCCTCGACCATTACTATGAGGGAGACTATGAGAAATTCAAAGTCATTCATGACGCGGAAGGATATCCATTGGATCCTTTTACAAGAGCAAGGAGCGTGAAGCGTCTCAACCCGTGAGTACTCCTACAACAATGATTTCAATTATATGTGATTAAGCTAAGGCAAATGATATACATAGTTGACTTTATTCAGCTGTTCTATCATGCTTTATATGGCTATACGTATTCCACTCGTTAATTGAACGGCACTTGGAGAAATGAGTGCGTTGGGGTAGAAAAATACATTTAGATTTCAAGGTTTTCTAATTTTAACGTCACCAAGAAGGGTTTAATTTCAAATTAATCGCTACTGCAGAGACAGACAAAAGTTTTTTTTTTCGAGGAAAAAAATTGTATGGAAGCTAAAACTATGACAGAGCATGAGAAAAAAATGAGAATATAATCTTCTAGGAAAACTGTCCCCCTTTCTTGAGAGGAGAAAGTGAGAATTCTTTTAAATCGGAAGATTTTACTTTATCTGACCAGAAAAAAAGGGGGAAACGGTTGTCTCTGCATAATCTTCCAATGATGAGAAACTTGCTTGTGGAGAATACAAACGTCTATACTCTTTTCTTATATGCTAAGGTTCTCATGTATAATGTAAGGGAAAGAGCTACTATCATTTTATGATTATGACGGGAATTCTATTTTTTTCTCCCACTCTCGCCTACAAAATTCCTCGACTCTTGCCTCCTTTCCCCGACTTTATATATTTCTCGCTCTCTTTATAGAGACTTTGTATCTGCTTTTTATTTCGAGTGGAACTTCTTATTGCAGATATTTTTCGGGCTGTTTTTGTACGAGTGTATGTATATATGTGTATATATTTGAGTGAGCGAGTGAGACTTACAAGAGAATTCACGGTTATAAATTTGGAGGGTATGTAATAGTAATATTCGGATGTTTCCGTGGTGCGTAAACTTTTACTGTTTTATACTCACTTGCTCCGAATATACATACCCTGTACACCCTGTACATGTATGTGTTTCTAGTTGAAAATTTGAAAGAGCGACGTGTGTAAATGATTCAATGGAATGGTGGAGATGTGAGGAATAAAATCATACGCTTTCAGAATTGTTGGAGAGAAAAATAAAACAAAAATATTATTTTCGTAGGTATGAATTTTTCCATGCATGTGTCCTTGCACGTGCACGGAGACTATATAGAATACAAATTGTTTGAGAGAATTTCCAAATCGTGTGTCAATATATGTATATTTTTTATTTAAAAAGTATATGTATCTCAAAAATTATATGCAGTTTACATGTTCCAAACGTATAAGCGAAGCTACGTCTCGACCAAATCAATTTATTTACGATTTAATAATAGAAATGAATGGCAGAGATTGTAAAATGGAATTGTGGTCTTGAAAAAAAGGAGGATTTTTTAAATTGCTCAATATTCTTTAAAGACACGTCAAATACGCTGCACAGTCCTAAGCCATTACAATGCAATGTCTTTAACAAACATCCTCTCTGAAACTCTGAATAATCAATAAAGCGGTACAGCTTTAAGTTAAAATAGAAAGATTTTTTTTCTCCAACTGAGAAAATATTAGCTTGACTCTGACAACTAACTAAATAAATGTTGTCCGCAACAATAACTCACTCTCCATTGGGGACAAATAATGCACCTGAGGATTCCTATACACGCGTATGTTTGTAAACTTTCGCCAAAAAATTGGACTGCAAATTTTTGTCAACTTGTTATTATTATTATGCTCATTTGATGAAAAAAACAGATTTCACTTATTCAATTTTCCCAATTATTTATCTCTCGTGTAAATTTCCCTAGGTTTGTTTTTATGGAAGAGAAAGTAAATCAGGTTAGGAAAATCATAATAAATTAGGAAGGTGACAAGAGGATTTGTTGGCAATTTTCAAGTCAAATTATCTCCCTCATCCTATTTCATATTTATCTTTTCAAGAGGAGCCAGGAGCTAAAGAAAAGTTTATTAGGTGGAAGGTAAATTAATCTCGATATAATTTTTTTCTTTGAACAAAAAGCAGAGCTAACATATATTCTGATACTTTTTTTTCTCGCGAATATTTCATTTTCAAAACACATGTATAAGCAATTACTCGAGGCATTCATTAAGATTTCAAGGAGAAATTCTCGATCTGTCTCAGGGTTGGTTGTTCAAAGAGAGATGCGATTATCTTCCCTATCTTTCTTTCTTGTATGTGTTTGCGGCAAATTTTTTTTTGATAAAAAACAATAAAACATAACAAATGACACTTTTTTGTTCCCATTACATGAGAAAGATTCCCACATTTGTATAGCATGGAATTTTTACGCGTGTAAAGTGTTTTGAAAAAAGATTTGGAAAACCTTGACAATATTTTTTTTGCATGAGCTCAGCTAATTGTGAAACTTCTATATGTTTATAGCTCGGAATAGGTGGGTATTAACTTTTGTGGTCTGATATTTTAGCTAAGAACCTGCTGTGATCTTTTTGGATCATAAAACAGAGGTAAAAAGGGACAAAAGCTTTTTCAAAGAACCGTAAACATGATAAAATAGTGCTGTCTGTGTTACTCCATTGTTTACAAGTTCTCGGTACCCTTTGTACTTCATTCCGCTATAGATTTGCAGATGTGAACATATGTTTCTGTCTCAGCCAAACTCGATACACAGTCAGACCGAAAAACCACCAAAGAACTTTGCAAAAATTACGTCGTCTGTGTTTATTATTTTTTTTTTCTACCCTGAGACTCTTCCTGCGTGTGGCTACGTATGGAAACACATGTGAGGAAGAGAGTTGCAAATAAGAAAGAAACAAGTGTTTTGAAATGACATAGGATAACTTGTTAACTTACGTATGGGTGATTTGTTTTCCAGGAACGTCGGCTTTTGCTTGAATATGGTATTTTTCCTGTGTTGCCCGGTCTTCTGTATGTACTGGTTGAAAGATTGCTGTTTCCGAGGTCGAGACTCCTGGGCTGGTTATGATAATGATGAAGATATGCTAAACAGTCCCTCTCATTCTTTGGAGGGTACTAGTGCAACGAAACCATACTCAAAAGCAAGTAATAATAATAACAAATGGTCAGTAAATACAAGTGGAAGACGTAGTACACAATCCACAAAATCAAATCATCCTTCATATGCGACAAAATCTTTGGCCCAGTCAAGAGTACCGGACAGTGTAAGTAAAAAGAATGTGAGGATGTCAACGATGGAGGGTTCTAGACTTGCAAAGTCCATTTTAGCAACTGCGTCGGCTAAGGGTTCCGCAGAAGAACCCAAAAAGCCCGGCTTTGGTGTGGATGTGGATGAGGAGGACGACTCTGTTGCTGTAAGTATTTTAAATCTTGAAATAAATATGAAATGATTGAGTATCGTTTTTAGCAAGTTTGACTAATCAGAATCTTTTTGAAAAATAATTTTAGCCATTAACGCCGTTAACTTCAAAGGATTTAATGTACCCGAACTCATTTGAATCCAGCTCAACGCTGTCGGCACATCAGCCAGCTTTATATTATTATCATGCGGAGATTTCACCTGACCCCAAGGAGCCTGATGATGATACGCCTGTGAACTTTACCCCTTTGACAAACTCATCTGCTCTTCTCGACCAACTAACTCGGAAGCCACATGAACTGGACCAGCCATTAAGGAAACGAGGGCAAGATGACAAGAGTTGCTGTGGTTCTAACCCATACGGCTCTTGGCACCGAACTCCATCCATTTTCAATGAGGAGGACGACGGTGAGAGTAGATTTGATTTGACTAAAACCACCAAAATGTCTCGACGAAAGGACGGTGGTGCGTGTTTAACAAAGGGTGATTCCATTTTGAGGTGATTTTCCGCAGAGTAATAAAATATTATATAAGCTCCAGTCCCTGCCGACAAATTCAAATGGAGTAACACTTGAATGGATTCCTTTTAGTTCATAACCGACCACTTCGACACTTTACTATTCTATTCACACACGTAATATTTTGATGCCTCGCATTCCATCGCTTTTATGACTGGAATAATTATCCTAATAAATCTGTTCCGCTTGTAAATTCTGTGATATTTTTTGTAAATAGTACATATACATGGGTATAGATATATTAAAACTTGCATATGGCATTAATATATTCATCCATGTTAAATAGAATTGACTTGAGGGTGAGTGAGCGGAAGCATAGCTCAATTTGAGGGCCTCAAACCAAAATATTATGATGGAAGAACGCGTAGGATTATTCCTCTCCATAGTTTACTAAGTAATCCTCATCTCATCCTTGCTTATAATTCTCAGTGGAAACTCCTAACAAAGGTGATTTTTCAAGTGTTTTTCTAAACCACTACCACGAGTGACCAGTCCATCGGACATTAACATTACTACTGCCCTTCCTCTCCTATAACACCATAGATACTTTGTACATGTACGCATGTGTTATGTACATACAATGTACCACCCATAACGTTATTCAGTGTAAATGGGATTATTATGCGAAAACACCTTACTGTGCGCGTGGAGGTGTTTCTGTTGCAATGTTTTGCCATCATAATTATTGCAACCCATGGAAATAATTCAGAGAGGAAACCTGAACCATTTTATATGACAGTTGATTACAATTACATTCCCAGGACCAATCAAGAGACAGACCCATGCCCACTCATCATTCTGGGAAGGAGAATTTTACTTATGAGTCCTTTGTATGCACATATCTATAATCTATACGTAAGTACAATTTCGCAAACTTGATTAATCATTTCTCATTTATGCTCAAGCCTTAAATGTTCAGTTATTTAATAGCTCATGAGCTGCACCATCAATGAACTTCTACTAAATACCATTTTTGATTAATTACCAACCCTCAACTTCTTTTTTATTACGTAAGAACCACTCTGAATAAAGTCCCGTAGTACCAAGAGAATCCTCCATTATTTGCTCCCAAGTCCCAATACATTTCCCCATTATCTGTTTTCTATAAAATGCATATTATAAATCTTTCCATTAAAATTTTTTAATGGATTTTCATAGTAAAGAGAACTACTTAAGTACTATTCGTAGTAAGAAATCTCCGTAAAGGAGAAAAATGGAAGAGACATTCCAATCTGACCAAATCCTAGCACGAACCTAAATTAACATTTCTTCAAGATAAAAATTCATATAAATATAATATAGCTTCAATATAAAAATTCAAGCGGAGGGTCCATATAAAAATAAATTTACAATGTTACACATTTGTGCTAATAACACCTGTGAATTCATAGAAGTATAGAGGTTAACCCTGAACTACATGAACTTATATAGTTTTTGCCAAGCCAATGTTTATATCCCTGCCCACCTTCTAAATTGTACCGTATACATTGCCGGATGTCCAAAGCCTGTTGATACTCAATTATAAATGGTTGGTGTAATATATGGTTGTAAATACTTGCCTTAATCTATGAACCCATATACCTACATTTGAGTGTGAGTGTAGTGGATATTAGTGGCATATGGAATGTACTCTAATGTAGACACACACACACACACATATCTATGCATTAAAAAAATTCATGCACACATTCAAAACGTCCATTTCATTTAAAGACTGCTATTACTTTCGAGAGACTGGGCCTGCCTCTTTCTGGCTAAGTTCCATTGTAGTAGGATTCTAATGACTTGGTATATAGACAGGCTCGAACTGACTCTTTTCTACGGAAATACATTCTCGTTTCGGAGGTCTAAATTGCGGTAATTTACGTTCCGACTACTTAATCATGCACTTGTACCTTTACTTTCGTACCTTCCCAATTCTTTTATTGTGTGTATGAGGAAGGCATTTACTACAAGTGTACGTGTAACTCTGAGGATCCATTGTCATCACATATACACCTTCCTCCACCAGGCATTGTCATAAAAGGGAGCCGTTTTCAGGAATTTCTCTCCCATCTATATCTAAATGTATTACATGTGTATAGCTTACTCGTCTAGTCTTTTTCCTTCAGGCCTGCGTCCTATAGTAATAGTTACTATCATTTCAGTAACAATACATGAATTTAGAGCAGTAACGTTCCAGTATTCTCTTTTTTCCTTGAGGAAAAGGTATAAGTTCTGCATTTAAAAGCTATATATTCTGAAGAGCTACATACATGCTTCTGCTACCAACAGGTTTCATTTCAAAGGAGTAGGCAAAGAATTTGGGAAATGAAAATAAATACCATTGGCCATCACATTTTATTTTTTCCTCCTGCAAAGGAGCAACTTGCTCTGATTTGAGGTACAGTGGAGAAATTATATCAAGTTGACTCTGCATTTTCTTTATGTTTTATTATTATTCTTCCTCCAAGATTAGAAGATACATGTTATTTTATCCATGTGTGGGCATGACTTTTTAGAGTAGAGCTACTTTTTCCGCCATGGAATATTTCCATGGAAATGGTATACCTTCAAACCTTCTTTATTACTTGAGACTCTTTGAGAGATATGAGGATGAGAAGGGAGATAGAAGGACAAAATAGAACTCTTCAATTTCCATCCATTGCATTGGTTTTTTGTAACCTTCGGCATTCTCATCTTTTTTTTCTCTACTCCCCTGATTTTTCTTCCATGGAGGCTGAAGCTTCCAGGCTTCCCGAGAACATTTTAAAAGCTAATGAAGACGGTAATGATAAGCAACCATATGATTTAGGAAGTGGAAGGGTAAATGTGATCATAGACGAAATAAGTATACATGTTACAATATAAGGATAGATAAATAATTGTTTACACTCAATCTTATGACTCTATATTCTTCATCTTGAGCTCTCTAGGAGCAAGAATAATAAAGTAACCTAGAGCCTAAGGACACTTTACCAGATCCAAACTGGTTGTTTCAAAAATGAAGTGGCCGATAAGAAAAATTAATGCATATGCGTAAGTAGGAAGGTGAGCAGATAATTGTGGTTTTATTTTCAGACTTGACCTTCTTCAATCGTAAGTCATAGTTAAATCTGTTTCTCCAATCGTTTAGGTCCATCTTTGTGGAAGCGTCATAAAGTTTCTCATGCTCAGGTTCTTCGTAAGTATAATAGGATATACTTAAACTTTACAAAAAGCAAGTGAGACCCAACGCAGACCGGCAGGCCAGGAAGAATGGGAGAAAAGAAAAAAAAGGAAAGAAGAGAATCAAATGAAAAAGCAATGATTTCGTTCCAGGAATGAACCAGAAGAAATCAACCGTGACTCGTCTGTTATATAGAGATGATGTTGTGGGCTTTGGTCTCAACCCGGCTTTTTGTACTCCCTCAGTTTCCTATTCAACTATTGTGAAGGTTATGGCCAACTACATAATGGGAAAGATGTCGACAACTTAAAAGCCATCAATTGGTGTACATATATGAGTAATAAATGGACGTGTGTGCTTTTTATGTACCCATACACTTCTACTTTTGTGTGCCTATACATATGTATTGATACATAAATAAACGCATTACAGGAAAGAAAATTCCCCTTAAAAACAGTTCCTTCAAAATCATCCAAAGAACGTTTTCAGTCCGAAAGTAAACATAATTTACATGGGGAGAGATTGCTAGTCATAGACGTTCACACCAAAAGCTCTATACCAGGACAACTCCTACTGTAAAACTTCAAATTTGGGGGATGAAACTGCATTTGAAATTTCTAGGTAAATCCTTTTAGTAGAATCCTATCGGCCGCATATACATAAATAACCATGTGTATTTACATCCGTATGAAGCCTATATAGAAATAGTTCCTGCATAGAAACAAAAGCTTAAAAATCCATATAATTTCGTAACCCTGCAGAGATCCTTATCGGTGTGAACGCTGCCAGTATGCATTAAGATTGTTACATTACTTAAATGAATGGTGTAAGTTATGCTTCACTGCAACACAATTCCCTATAGCTTTATACGTACTCACATTCACATTTCCTATGCATGCACAAAGGCTGTCCAGGAATCTTTACCATAACTGTAATTGTGCGAGCATTACTCTATATAAACATGTACAATATACACGTGAATCTCTCTCTCTTTGTAGAGAGGACCCAAGATTGAGAAAAACTTCACACTTGTTGGAGAAATTTTTTGGGGTTGGTTAGAGAAAAAAATGGTTGGAGAAGACGTCGGAATCTTTGGAAGGATAAATGGTCTCGGTAATATAATAAATAGCACCCCAGTGAAGACCTTCAGGTTCACTTGTAGTCATCCAGCCAACTTAACACTCCGTCCAAACAGATCATCTAACATATTTTTTGGGTTTTTTTTGGATGGTATTGCAAACAAGCAGGAACCGGCATCTTTCTGAGTCTCACAGTCTCATGTCTCATCATCCTTGCCTTTTTAAGAGGCTTGGCCTCTTTTTCCCCCCTTTTTATGCAAAACAATTTTTCTTTTGCAGGGATATTTTTGCTCGCCCTAGGAACCGTTGGGTTCCGACATCCCTTTCGTATAGGAAGCGGTTTGAATAGGGAAATATATCTATTTGTATACATTAAAACTATAGTACAAGCATTTAGTTCCGCAGTTTAAGCCAGACTTCTGAGAAAATTCGGACAATTAATTTGAAACCTCAAACCACTTGTTATAGTTCACGGAATAGGTAAATGAGTATGGCTGTGGATTGAAATCCTCAAGGAACTATGAAACGTTTCACGAATTTATGAGTCACATTGGGAATACAAGTTATTTACCATTTCTGTTTGGTTTGCTTTACACATTGCATACATTTTCAGGTTGGGTGGATCCATTGAAAGAGAGATGAATATGAGTATCTCAGTGTGGAAGAGGGTTACCTATCTTCCATTTGATAAGACCCACACATACACACACACTATACGTACTATCGTCCTATCGTCATCGTCAGCATTTTTTCCTTCTCATGAGAAGCAATATAGAAATAATGCCACTCTGTCGATATACGAAAAATCCTATGGTTTAAGTGTAGGGCACATAAGGAGAAAAACTGGGAAGATGAAGAAGAAGATGAAGAAGAAAGAAAACCGAACTAAAAGCAATTCGTTCTTTGTATGTGTTCCATATGTATCTACAGGTTAACCTCATACTTCCATACATAAGTGTAGTTCATTGAAAAAAGAATCCTCCAGGGTTCTCCGTCAAGTTTTTCCTTTGGTTGCATTCTTCACCGGCTTTCCCATGGAATGCCTACGTAGCACTGAAGCACATCATAACAAGCAAACATCAACAGGCCCCTGCACCTGTAAGCGGCTAGTAACCATACTTATGTATATACACACATAAAATACGATACCATGAGGTTTCGATCTTTCTTCTCTCCTTCGTTAAAATTTAGGGATATGTTCAAAAAAATACAAAGACAGATAACTCGGAACTATCCTCTGATTCTTATTATTAGGAGGATAGTGTATCAATTCGAAGTTGGAGCTTATAAAGTAAAAACCTTTTTTAAATAAAAAATGTACTTTTTGTATGATAAACCTTAAAAGTTGAAAGACATCTATACAGCACACAGCCCGTATATGTATAATATTGACACACGTTCTTCAAATTGAAACTTACGCACATATTAAGGGCTTGGACTGTTCATCTTTCCTTAATTTACGCGTTGCTAGTGGCAACTTTTATACTTTACATAAAAAGCCATCTCATTCCATTCACTCCTCTTGCTCATATTCTTCAAATGAATATAATGTACATATTTGTCTGAGAACTGACAGTTCCACGAAGAAAGGATGTGCTGTTAAAAAAACTCAACTATTATGTGCTGATATGGTTGATGAAAAGGCGGAATGAGAAAATATTACATATATAGACGCCCCTGGATTCCGTCCAAGCAGAAATTATGTAAATGCAGTAAGTGCCTTACCATGGGTGGCTGTTTGAGGAATTTGCCATTTCTCTTCTGACTCACTCCTGTTTGTTTTCTACATATGAAAGGGTCTGGGTTATATGCGCTACACAACAGTGGTATACTAATGGTTCCCTGTAAAAACTTTCAGAGACAAAATTCAATGAATTTAAATAACCTTCATTTAAATGCACAACAACAGCAACAGATGATGATGAGCATGAGTTCCAGGATTTCTTGACTCTCCTCATGCCACAGTACCACAGATACCAAGAACCAAAGCAAGGTAAAAAGTTGAAGGAAAAAACGAGAGAACTCACCTTACGAGAAGGAGAACCAGGACCCAACCAATACTTACTACCTTAAGGAATAAATTCTAAAATTGTTTTCTAATAAAAACCTCTCCATAAGTATGTGTACTTGGATAATAGGAGCTTGATGAATGTTAAGCTACTTTTACGTCATACATGGCGTAAATAATAAAATTATAACACATATACAATATACTCTATTTAAATATACGAGCTTCTTCATAGCCAGATACATATATACAAAGTACATGCTGTCTGTGTATCCCATAGCGATTGGGTATGCCCAGTAAAAAAAAGGGTTTCCAATGAGATTTTTATGAACAAGATTTTTTTTCCCTGAACCTTTCATGCTCTTACATATACGTATCTATACGTATTTTGGAGCGGACGTAAAAACTATGCATGTCCAATATCAAAACTAACCCGTCAATCTTCTTCATATGAAGCGTCTCCTATACTAAGCTCTTTGATGAAACATAAGGCTTCCCTCGTTCCTTAACAATATATATACAACAAGTAAGGTGAGCACGACATTATGAATATGTATATTCATAATAAAATTGCTAAACTCAAGGTTTATTTCAATCATCTGCATGCTCCTGGCTCTGTATATATATAGGTATACTTGCATATATTATCTAATTCCTTTCCCGATGCCACTTGCCACTTCCACATGGTGTGGTGTGTTACTATAGATAAATGCCGTCACTTTAAAAGATACTGAACAAGTATATCTACTTATACATATACACATCTACTCACTGACAAATATTGAATATGAAATACACTTGGTGGAAGCATGTACCTCCACAAGTTTTTGTCAGTGTGAATTTAGTGTGTATAGGATGAAGAGGTATGTAGTAGAGCAGTGAGGATCATGGTGGTTATTACAATTATACTACGAGTTAAGTGTGTATATGAATGCCAAGAGATTTCTTGAAGGAGGCTTTTTCTTGTGGGGCTCCTCAAAGCCTTTCCTATGCATAGCTGGGGATACTCTCTACTGGTTATGCACGCACTTTACCCTTAACAACAACGGTGAACGTTAGGACAAGCCTTGTTAAATGCATTGAAGGAGGTAAAGCGAGAGGAGATTGTTGAATTTTTCTTGGGTCGCACATTATTGTGGTGGTTGTTGTCGAGGAGTGCACACGAATTTCCCTTCTACTCTACACACAAAAGAGAGCTCAAACATTTGGACTGTGGGCCAACAAAATACGTTTTACAGTTCAGGATATTACTACTTCGGTTCAGGAAATATCCTCCACTTGAAGGGAATTCTTGTCAATATTTTGAAAGCGACCGTACCTATATATGTATTATAATATACTGGACTCATGTATCGGCTCTTCCTAAGCAAGGAAAAGTGTTGGGACGAATTGACGTCGAGCTATAAACGTTTTCCAACCAAACCATTATTCAATAACAAGCAAGTGTACAACAACACTTGACTTACTTCTATTTCTGTGAAGGTGAGTTTAGTGAACGGTAACAAGTTGTAACTTGCTCAGAAAAATCAATCAGACAAGAATTGGGTGTTGTAGTGAGGTGGTGTAAGGAATATTTTAACTTATCTTATATCTACGCGATAAATACATTCTGCAAGCATAGTTGTTGTGAAGAGACCAAATGTTATTTTTGTGAATGAAAAAAGTGACAATTTTTTTTCTCGTCTTGTGACATAAACAAAACGAAAGGATAGATAAAAATACAGCGGGAAGACCTTGAGTTGTAAAAAGCACAAGAGAAAAATATGCCTTACTTGCATATCCGGCTCCGTGAGTTTTTATTTAAATCGGGAAACAACATAAAGATTTGGAGGGAGATTGTGCAAGACAGCTGAAACGGTTCGTTTCACTTTATTTACTATAATTGAGTGCATGTTTATACGCTGAAATCTTTATGCTTTTTATACACATTGCGTAAGTTATAGCAATTTATTTAGTTGTACAAATATTGTATACAAGTTCCAGACCAACCTCATTATTTCCTATGATATTTTATAGACCATCGAACAGAGAAATTATCTCTTCCCCTCTCCTCCACAACTACACTGCATGTGTTCTCTCGCCTGTTATAATAAAGCAGTAAACAAAGTTATTAAGGGAAAATTAAGAGACAAATTTTAAATTACACTCGTGTGCAATCAATTTAGTGGTGAGGCTTGTGGGTTTGAGGAGAATATAGACAAAAATTAATGTAAATACACACCTCCCCGTAAATTTCGGTAGGTTGATACATGTTCGCTCTGTATAGTTACACGACACAGACGCACAGCAGGAAATTGAAAAATCGTCCTCGCCGATATAAACATAGTGTAGAGAGTAGAGAGTCAGAGCTAAAGCCTGGCAACAAGTGTTGCAGAAAATATGGGACGTAGAAACAATTTGCGGATTTTCGCGGTTGTTTTTTGGCAAACCAAGATTACTAATGTGGAATAACTCGCCGCCTGGTACTAACCAGGTCAACGATGCGGAACAATAAATAAATAAAATTCTACGAGTTGTTAATTTCCCTGTCATTACTTACTATCAGCTACTCTAGCTAGGGTTATAGAAACTCTACCACATGGCTTGTTGTAAATTAAAACTTTTCCAGCCTCAATAATAATTTATTCTCGTGGTATTTATTTTAGTGGGTCTCGCACTTCACACGTTCACGCAGCTCAGCTATTCATAAATACACACTGTTTTCAAGTATTCAGCTCTCTAGCTAGGTCACTCAGCTAGTCCTTACACTCTACTTTATACATTGAATCCAATAAGTATAACTGGAATTGGAATCAATAAATTCTACATGTATTTTGAAAGAATGAGTTTAACGATTCTCCTTCACACTGTTCATTGTAACTTGACTGGTAACAAAAAAAAATATTATTTTCTGTCAAAGTTTTTTTTTGTTCATCCTCATTATACTATACTATTACACCTTGGTCATAATTTCCAAACCATTGATACCTCACCATAATAAATAGTTCAGTGCTGAAATATTGCAATTGAAATTATGAGTAAGATACCTTCAACGTGGGCTATATTCAAAGGGAAAAAATCGAAAGCGTTTTTAGCCTAGTCAGCATAAAAGTTAATTATCCATTAACCTGAATCAGTCTCCTTAAATACCCTGAGCGTGTATAAATCCATGTCTCTACATGCAGTAGTGTAGTTAGTTTATGTGTGGCAAATATTACTCTTCTTAGCAAGTGTAACTTACTCAGAGAGCCTTGTTGTAATTAAGAAGGTCATTACTCAAGTTATTACACTGAGAGATTTTGTCCCTTTTGAAAAACTCAGTCTCTCTCATATCTAAAAGCTTTCTATTTAAAATCTTAATTGAGCAGAGATATTACTTTTTTCAAATCCCATTAATGTACATACATGGACAATTAATAAATTAACCACATACTCTTTTCACAGTAGTATAGGTTTAAAAACTCGGAACCTTCAAAATTGATGAAATATGTATTTCTTCAGTAACTTCACTTTTTTTCACGGTTGAGCAAGGCTCGTTGTAAATAATAATTATTTTTACTCTTGTTTCCATTAAATCGAGCAAAAGCCTAGTTAATAGTAGGTCTACATAATCATTGCGTTAATTCGGCCGGAATTAAATAGAACAAGTAGATATAGGAAAAAAATATTTAGGTTTTTCCAACAACATAATAAATAAATCTTTTCTTTTTTTTTATTAAAATTAAACTGCTTACACTGAAAGCTTCCGCTGTGTTGTACTGAAGCACTTACTTACTTCATATATTTCAACTGAAATAAAACAGTAAATTAAAACTCGTTTTCCTTTTTAGGTATAAGGCTATAGCTCATTCATTGGAGTAGGACATGCAAATTATAGTGCTTTGAGATTGAGCTTTTAATCCACATATACTATGTATATTCCAAACAAAGTGTGGGTTTAAAACTTGAATATCTTGCTTTTGCTACTTTTGTATCGCAGTAGTATGAAAGGAGAAGCCTTGATTTAACTACACAAGAAATACACGGTTAAAGCTTAAACGATACTTGTCTCTATACAAAAGAAGTCCCTTGTCCTATAAGATAAATCATCAACTACTTTAAAAGACCGAAGGGATTGAGCATTCTTTCCAGTCCATGTAAACTGTCAAGGAATGTTGCAATCCTAAATTTATTGTGTACTGTCTTCACTATTTGTTTCCAATTTACAATATATTATTATATATAAAAACTACTCTGTTCTACTCAAAAACTCACAAGTTACTCCTCTTCACCGTACACTACACTTTACATCCACTATAGCTAGAGTTCCTCCTTGAAATTGATCATCTTATGGATGTTATTTTACATAATATGTATTTGTACGTTCCGGACTGAATCAGTACACAAGATAGGAGGGATGAAACTCAAGATAAATACTCAATAGACAAGTCGTGATTTACAGATAGGTAATCAGAATCAATGAGAGTGAAGGATATTGAGAGAGAAAAAAAAGAAAATTACTTGTAAACCAGTGAGTTTCTATTAACATTATTTTAATAGCATAGATGTAAAGTTATTGATAGGGGAACTACAATTTACTATCACTGTCGTGCCTATTTATTTACCATGCTCATATGTTATATATACTTACGCAGATACTTGATACTTATATTTAATTCTTTGTTGATTTGCATACAGTTCTTTTCCTTCATTCAAAAATTCTATATAATTTATTGTATCAAAGTGCAAGGGAAATGGTGGGTATAGGAGGTGAAGTGACAAGCTGATTTTGGGAGAGAGATAGAGAGAAAAACGTGAGAGTGTCAGTGACTGAAATTAAAGTTGACTTTATTACAGTATTTGCCGACGACTTGAATGGTGAACAAATTGAATTTAACAATTTCCATGATTGTCAATGGAAATTCTAAAAAGCTATCATTTGACAAATTGTCTCAGTAATTTAAATGTGTCTGCCTCTGAATAGTGATGCTTACGAAATGAAGGCATAACGTGGAGCAAATGTGCAACCTTATAGTATTTAAAGGGCTTGTGCTGTACTTAATTTGGGGGGAGTGAGTGAAGCAGTGAAGCTCCTGGGTAATGAATAAGACTTGAGATAATAAAGGCATGGATATGCATATTATATTGGAGCATGAATGACTAACTACGTAAGTAAGGCTACTCTAGTACGGAATCACGTTTATTACTTGTGCAGTAAAGCCTCATTATTCCACATGCTAGAACAAATTAAACAAAAGTAGGATTTGGTAAGTTTGAAAATAAATGCTTTTATTACATTGTATTTTGAATATAGGCACTACGTAGGTACATAATAGGATTTACAGTAAATGACTAGAATGGGTTGAAATTTTTGGAACATACGATCAAGTTCCTTTTTGGTTCATTGTATACACAATGCAATGCGGAGGATTGAGGCCACGAAACCTTTTATTCATAACCTATCTGATTTTAAATTCACCGTTTAGTAACTTGACTTGATACTTAATCAGTTTAACTAACTGCCATCTCTCTCTCTTTCTGTTTTCCTTGCCGGCTAATATTTTGGAAAACAAAAGTGTGGTGAACTTTTGCCATTTGCCTCTTCTTCATTCTCTGTGTGTGTGAGGATTTTGAGTGTGACTGTGAGTTAGTGCAAATTAGATTCTATTGTTGTGAAAGTGAAGGAAAATTCCTTTTTGAAGAGTAATGGGGAGCAGAAGTTAGTTATTAGCTTGGTCATAGTGGTATGTATTATTAATATTATATGCATTTCTATATTATTTAGTATACATTGGAGCTCTAGGTTTAGAAACCTTTGTACAATTCTATTGGCTCTTTCAAATGAATTGAGAATTGTCTCTTGAGAGAGTCTTAAAAAGAAGAAATTGCTCCTGATTAACATCGTGATATGAACTTAAGTTAAGAATATATTCTTTCCTGCAGGTTATAATTTTTTCTTTGTTTGTACGTACATACTTATCGTGAGCCTTAATATGTACAAGGGTTGGATGTTGGATCCGTTTTGTATAGTTGAACCCTCCTCCACTGCATCGTCAATAAATTACCTTGTGTCGGTCTCCATGTGTACATAATTGTCCTAGTAACAGTCTATGACCGAAGTGATGTTGTTAGTATATGCATATGGATGACCGTAGTTGGTGGATTTTTTTTTGTTAATTCTTGCAAAGAATATACGTACGTAGTTTTTGCACTGAAAGACATGTGAGTACATAGTAATATGTTAAAGTAGCCTGCCCTTTTCGCCCCTTGTTTTTGAGTTGAGACAAACTGTGAACATTTATATGTAGTTAGTTGTTGGGTTATTGAAGAGAGTGAAAAAAAATATTTTAGTGTTTGCCATTATCACAAGATGACTTAACAACATTTGCATGTGAATTTAGTACTGACTCTTAAAATGAATCTCATCCTGTGATAGCGCTTTGCCGCTGTGCTTGTCCAACATTTGTGCTGGTTCATTGGAGCTTACATAAATTCACAACTTACTGATACATATTGTAGACAATGTAATGCAATGCAATGTTATATAGAAAACAAGTAACAAACAGAATTTCCTTTTGCCAAAGTAACAGCAGCGGCAGCAGGAACAACAACAACAATATCAGAAGTTTATCGCACATAGTCAGCTTTGTAACACGTACGTGTTCACCAATGATGTTGGCTTCTTATGCATAGGGAGATTTTTCATGCCAATAGCATTTTATAAACCCACACAGGATTCTTCAAGTCAAACGTGATTGCCTCGCATGGAAGTAAGGGGATTTTTTTTATTTGATAACTTTGAATCAGAGTTATTAACCAAGGAGCCTCACGTATTCGCGAACTTTGATAATAGTTAAAAACTTGAATTGATCAGTTAACTGTATATGTATGGAGATTGAACATGCATGTGTACTTAAAATGATGGGAAATCAAATGTATACAAAAAGGTTGTTTCAGGGAAAAAAATTGTTCCAATCGCACCCAAAGGATTTGTTAATTTTTTGGTAAATACATTTTCTTGTTTCCCACGTCAGAGTGGAGATTACGTGCAGAAAACAGTAAAAGCTTGATAAAGGCCGTACTATCAAGCATAATAGTATAGTTTGGAATGTATGATTAAACATTACATGTAGCTATTGATTCCATTACAACTATTACAATACAAGCATGTGTAATTGGAGAGAATATGCCCTTGTGTTTAGAACTACAGGCTAATTTGTTCCTTTCAGTCTTCCATAGCATAGCTTTGTTATTGTATAGGAAAGAGTGTACATACAACTGTATGTAATTTAATGGAGCGATTAGAAATGGAAATTGTGCTTAATCATATCCGCAATCCTCCACAAAATAATTGAAATTACAAAGGTCTGTGGATTCTTCTTTTAGAACTAAATCAATGACGGCAGATGCTTGATTTTTATTATTGGCTTGCAATTACAATTACGAGGAGTACTTCTATACTTGGCTTCCTTCACACTCAATCTTGGATTAAATTTATTTAGCCTGTATATACATACAAGTATAGAATTATACATACATACAAGTCATACACAATTAATTTATATTGCTATATTTTTTTTATTTACAGGGGGAGCCCGCAGTGTTCAACCAACAACAGCATTGAAGTTAATTAAAAGCCTGCGATTGTTTTCACGAGGGTCGATTCCCAAATTAGTAATCTGCAGCAGTTGCAGTGCTCATTCATAGAGGAGAGTGAACGAGAGAGAGAGAGAGCGAGGAAAACAAAAAAAGTCCTTTTGACGTGACATCTGATACAGTCTTCTATTGGAATTATTGTAACCATTGTTACAAGCTAATCATGGAATTGGCTTTACCGTCAGGGTGGAACTCTTGGTCAGCCCTGAAAGGGCGTCGTAGACACCCTGTCCGGTTGTCTGCTTCAGTGGACTCCATCCCATATGCAGATAATGATTTTTTCTCCAGTGTCGGCAGTCTGAGTAATTACCCAGGTATGAATCAAATCCCTTTCTAATAAATTATATCTTGCTTATGTAATATCTATAGTAAACGACTCCTATTTATGACGAATCATTTATTTGACGTGATGTTTCTTTGGGAAAAAAATCTCCGTACTAAAATTAGAATTGAATGGACCTGTCGCGCTAAATAGTTTGATCATACACACACACACACAAGTACAACAACAAGAAGCATTTAATGAAGTAATGGTTTAGAATAGCATGGCTCGGAATGAGAGAGATGGGAGACAGTGTGATTGTGTTTGGTGATGCTAAGGTGTAGTCTCATCGTCAAAAAATGTAGTCAGTCATTGTAATAAGCCGTACAATATAAAAAGCATTTTGATGGCCACAATTGCCAAACTTTAGTATGGGCTCCGCGAGCCATGTGTATATCTTATATATGTATAACCGTAACTACCTTGCTAGAAATCTGTTTTGTGTTGCATGCTAAAATAACATTTTTGGGTCAACATTAGGAAATAGGAATGGCTCCTACAATTATCCTCGAACATTTCCCCTCTATGACAAGCTGTTTTAAATTTAATTGTAAAATTACTCTTGCGTTATTATGCTCATCCCATCCCATTTGATATTGGGGGGATGATGATGATTGTGGAGACGAAGGAAAGTAAGTAAAAGTCTCTATATTTGGCTGTAGTTGAATCATATTTGACTCAAGCTTTTGAATATATCATATCATGTTATTATAGTCACTCATAATAGCAGGATATTTGTTAAAGTTAGAAACGAGCGTGGATTTGGAAAGTACGTGGATATCATGGGATGGATTTCAATCACGTATATTTATATACATACATAGATACAAAATGACTGAAGAAAAAAAAATGCAAAAGTTCCGCGATTAAAATAAACGCTACGTGTCTTTACACATGGTTCCTGAATACAAACAAATAGTACAAAGACGTTGGACTGCATAATGTCTCCTATAACTTTTTATTACTATTATTATTATTGTTATGCTATCATCATCATCATAATCATTGAATTTCAAGCCCAGTACACATAAATGGGAAATGGTTGCAATGAACATTGGAAAAATTACTCTGAAAATGATCCTTGTTGAGCAATGCATGATCAAAGGTGATGATTGTTTGTTTATGGTAATGACTATATGGCGAATTCTCCAATTTTTTTTTCTTTCACCCTCCTCTGAAAAATATCCTCACTTGGATAATTCGTATCTGAAGGTTTCTATTGTATGTTATAGATATGTATGTTGAATATAGAAGATAGTCATCAGGCTTTTTTAATAATAAATTGAAATAATGGTCCCACTGGATTTGCTAGTTTGTTCATTGGTGCGATGCGTCGTGAAGGAGCGTTTTTGCTTTTTTATTCATTAAAGGTAAATTCCGTGATGAGCCTTGATTCTCCTTGGATGGTTTACATTATAACCGCAATTAAATAGAAAAATGTGTGTGTGTCTGTCTGTATACAAAGGATAATGTTGGCAACAACAAAGGTAGTTACCAAAGTCTACTATGTACATAATATGCTTTTACTATAGATATTTATTTGCCTCAAATGTTCTTCGTCTCTCTCATCAGTTACGGAAAATGTCTATGAGCTAAACCTCAAGTAAGGGGGAAATTTTTGAAATATTTTATACGTGAAGTTTAGAGGGCATAGTATAGTTTTGTGAGAGTAATATCATGAAGGATTCAAGTGCAAGTGAGAATTTTTTTGTGTAACATGTCGTTATTTGGTGTGTTGCAAAGAAAGATACTGAAAAGTCTTTGTATATTGTAAAGACAAGATGGAAATGTGAGAAGAACCCACGCATTAAATTCCAAAGTATATACAGAGGAAGAATGGTTGGTGCTGAAAAAGTAACTAGAGAAAATCACTAGTTACGTAGACTTGAAGATAGTGGTGGAAGATTATTTTGTATAGAGTCTTACTCTCTTATTCCCTCCAGGCTTTTAACTTCACTTTTCAATTATAGGTGACTTGGATTTAAAAACTTATGAAAAAGTTCATCTATCTCTCTCTCTCTCTGTCTCACACCATCATCAGCTCTGCTGCTGTTGTTGTCAGGCAGGGGAGTCTCGAGGAAAATTCTCTGAGAAGCTCTGGGACTTGCAAAAAAAATCCCATTCCCAAGCGTCGATAATTTAGTATAGCTGTGAAGAATTACAGAATGGACAATTACTTGAAATTATATACAGTATTACATCGTATTGTAAAATGTATCCTAGGCACGTTTAAACAAGCAGAACGAAAAGGATGCGAATTTCTAGACACACATGGAAGATTACGCCATATGTGTACATATATAATAAATGTGTAGGTAATAATATGATGCAAAAGGAAATTTGTTTACCTCAAATGTCCTATTATTATGGGAATAGATACATGTATTTCCTCTGTATGTACATACGCATAATGCTTATTTGCCCGTGTAGATGCATAGATGTACATATTTATAAAATTGAAGTGTCAGTTGCACATCTGTATTTTTTTGCATTATTTCATAGTCGATCTTCTTTGTGCTGTGTTACCGTAGCATAGGAAAATATATGTACTAGTTCCGTTCCCTGCATAGGACTGATAGTGCAGAGCTTATGAACATTTATTTTACTTAGGATTTTGCATCCATGCACACACATGTTGTCGTGCTGACTGATTGTTATTTCCATTAGGTCCTAAGCTCATACATGTATAGATACTTGAGGATGAATGGCACTGAAGAATTCCAACTTGGCTGGCATATGGAGCTTCCTCCTCATTTCCATGCACATATAGTTATAGGTTTTTAGGTTGTTGGAGACGTTACACTTTATTATATAAAAATGTTGTTGTTGCTCCTGCTCTTGTTCAATTCTCCGCCTGACTTGCAATCTGTTTCCTAGCTTGTGTTTACCTTTGCATAATGTATTGGTGCGTGTGGATTTGGCAGGTCCTATAGTAAATAGTATACTCCCCCGAACATTGTATTACAAGCGTACGAGTAGTAGTTAGTAGAGACAAGCTCAACTTTAAATTATACTTAAGGCTTAAGGATGAGAGGAGGCAATGAGAGTTTTCAAGTTGCAGCCTTGCATTGACTTGTGAGTAAAATTTCATCCATTGAACTCTCCTGAACTGCTGCTCTTTAGCTGGGTCTTCTTTATCCTGACGGTGCTAAATGATAGCTCTTCAGTCTTACCTTGTCTTCCTCAGTTAGGATCAACAAGGAGGGAGGCTGAGACTGTTGATGGTGTTTTTCCTATATACTAGAGTATACAGTACTGTGTATATACCCGTAGATACGATACACCTCAAGACCTTGCACTTGACTCGTTTCATAAAGGAGGAAGGTAAATGGCAAATTGTTTAGAATCAGAAAGTATGGAGCCAATTGTAAGAGAAAAATGATGGAGACGTCTGTACGACTCACTCTTGTTCTTGACTCTTTGTCTGTTATGTATGAGCAAACTGAACCTATTTGGATTATACAGTTTAAGGAGTCGAGTCCTCCACTCAAGAGGAAGAAGTTGGGTGGAATTGAATGGCATGCAATATATATGTAACTTAGGGATTAAAGTATGACATGCCATTCCTAACCATGAGAGGGAAAAAAATTCTATCATCAGTAATGACTTGTTTCGTTAGTCTTAAATTTGATTCTTACACTTACACACAGACACATGAACACTCACACACTCAACAGACAACACACACACGCTGGATTTTTCTCCTAAAGGAAATTCACACTTGTTTGCAATTACATCCTCGGGTTATCCACAATCTTTCTGCAATTTCTTTTTCCTTCCCCTAAATTGTAATATACATCCGCCAAAGGAATGAAATAAATGGATGGAACGAGCCTTGCTAGGCGATTTTTCACATATACTTCGTAAAGGAATGAAATGATAAAAAAATCCTATTTACAATGTATGTAGTGTGCACCAGGTAGCCATTCCAGATTGCACTTACTTACTAAGTAATGTACATTTTTTTTCGAGTATTATTCAGAGCCCATATATGTGCAAGCATACACATTTGTTGTAATAAGTTTCAGTGATAAAAATTAATATACGAAGAGAAGTAGGAGGGAAGCCGTGAGTCCGAATCCCATGTACAACACAAAGATCCTTGTGTTTAGGATCAATTGAAAGAAAACTTGAATTTTTATAAGTGGATTGATCATTCAACATGGGATTTTTTGAGATTGAAGAGAGCTCTGGTAATAATAATGATAGTGATGTTGTGATGATGATCATCCGAGAGAGGAATCAAGAGTGTGAGGAAAACTCATTGATGGGAATATAAAGAGTTGCTTTGCTATTGTACAAGTCGCAACTCAATATTCATTTTGTGAAGCAAGGGAAAAAAATGTAGGGAAGAAAAAAACACACGTAATGTTGTAATAATCATTTGAAAAGAAAATTGTACGAGGGATTCAAAGGAGGTGGCAGTTACTAAAATGTATTAGCTTCCGCTCGAGCGCATTCATTTTTTTTTCATTTCATCCCATTCAATTGAGATTTTGCATGTGTATTATTATATATTCATTTTGAATTTAAGAATAGTATAGGGAATGTAAGAATCATTGTTTTGGGGTTTATTGTTGTTGTTGTTGTTGGTGTGAAGAAATTTGAGAATTTTTTTTTCGTATATTATTATTTCACTGTAGCTCTGGACGGTTGGTTTGGTTCGTCTTGGTTTTTTTTCTCGTGATTCATGAGCTCCTGCTCTTTCCTCGTGGTCCATTCTTCTTTTTGTTAGAGTTGAATTGTTTAGTTGATTACATTTGCTTCCTTTAACTTCTCCGGTATATTAGTAAAGAATGGCTTGGGTTGATGATGAGCTTTTATGTAGTAGACAGTTGAGGATGTTGCTGTTAAAGAGATAAGTTAAATTCCTGTCAGTCCTTACAGGAGAACCTGGCCCTTACTTGAGTTTCAGTCTGGTCATTTCATAATTGAATTCACCATTAAGTCTACTCTTAAGATCAAATTTGCATATCTCTATCCTTTTTTCTATGCACTATAAGAGATATAGTTTAGAATTTTTTCCCTCCTTTACGTTCATACAGGCAATTCTAATGGTATATTTCACTATCTTACTATATGGGAGATTTTTCCAAGACTCTTTTGAATTTGTATATGTACTTTTGAGAGGTAGCGTATGAGTTGTTAAAGGGAGTAGCTTTAAAATTTCACAGATGTTGTTGTTCATTTGATGGAGGGAATGGAGAGAGAAACAAGTTACTTCTTTGGCTCCTTCCATGCATGCAGAAGGACAGGGAACGAATCGTAACTTAATTTGTTAGAAGTGAAGTTTGTTGAAGAGAAGTAGTTGTGTAAAGAATGCCATCGCATCATCATCATGAGGAGGAGAGGGAATTGTTGGACAAAAAACCATGATAACCACATAAAATTGCAATGTAACTCACAATCAGAGACTTAGCCCTACCGATCCACCGTGTAATAAATGATTCGCTCTTGAACATACATCAAAGTGCTGGGAGCTGGGAGTATAGTATACTTGCATATACTCAGTATCAGTATACAAACGTACATGGGCAAAGGCACACAATGCAAAACTAAATCAGCTTTTGGGAAATTGTTGGGAAAAATAAGTAGAAAAAATTGAATTTGTTCTGCTATAGAATAAAAAGGCAATGAGAGTTTTAAGGTTTGCTCTTTTAATATGTATGATTTTTTATTATATTTTCCTATGGGCTCCATCCTATCTATTCTATTCTTCTATCCTATGAAATATAAAGTGGTGGAGGAGATAGAGAGAGGTTGGGAAAAAAATGAAAAAGGGAATATCACTATTATCATCATCCGGTCCCTGTCAGAATTAAATACTATGTTTGACTAAACTTAAAGAGTAGAATGTGATTGTGTACGAGGGGAAAAGAGATTGGAGCTCTGGTACACGCTGTACTATGTACAGGGACTGTTGCAGTAGAATAAAAAAGAAGAGAAATGAGGGAGGAGGTGAGCATTGTTTGTTATGGAAGTATTTTTCTGCGGAGAAATGTTAATGTGTCAAATAATGATGAAGCTTTAGTTGGTTTCTCTTGTTTATTTCCACTGACCTGTGTTTCACTCTGAGTAGTAATTCAAAAGATGAGAGTTGTTATGGTTGAGTTGCGTATATTGTGGCTGGATAATCTGGCTACTTAGAGGCCATGGAGTATAGTTAGGACTTGGGGCTGTTGTATTTAAAAGGACGTACGCATTTTATGTCGTTGTGTATAAATATGTATGTATGTTTGGGTAGATGTATTTATGTGGGTAGTAGGAGTACAGAGTGCAGAGTGGATAAAGGTTTTTGCTATAATTATTGTTGATGTTTGTTTCAGATTACGATGAGGAGGATGGGAGTGTGAACAACATTTTGGATGCACTTGGTGATCGAACCTCATCGGCAGGGCTGAGTGGTGCTGCCTCATGGTCCATTTTGGATGGGATGGGAATGAGCCATGCTAATACAAGCTCGAGTACTGCCACAAATTCGATGACAGCCTCGATGTTGGTTTCAGGCTCAAATGTAGTCATGAGACCACCATCATCTCACAATTTGACTGAATTATCAGTCGTGGCCAAGTGTGACAACGAGAGTTCAGGCGTGGGTAGTAGTAGTACTAGTGGTGCTGGAACGAATTCTTCAGCCTCCCCAACTGGCTCATCCGTTCCGCAAAATGAAGATTACGAGCACGTTTACTGCCAACTTGATCCGTACTTTGTAAGTTTGTCCACATTTTTACAGTCTTACACTTACAATTTTAACCATCGTTTCATCTGTCTCTTCTTGTCTGTCTCACATCCTCTTCTCATCCTCCATGGTTCTTATATAGTATCACAGTATAAGGAGGACTCGTCATTCGTACACTTTGTCTTTTTTCAGTTGTAAATAAATTCTTTTTTTATTTTTCTCTCTCTATCTTTCTCTCTGCTGCTCCCTCTCTCCTCTCATCTTCCTTCGGGTTTCTTCTTTACTCATCTCTTGTAGCTTGTAGCCTGGTCGGCGGCAAGTTACTTTTCCTTGATCATGATGACACGGAGATAATTTTAATGCAGCATATGTTCTCACATTGCACATATTTCTTCTCCCGCACCATGAGTATGCTGCATTTTTCTGAGTGTACTTCTCTCACATACATACTGTGCCATTCTATATCGAGCACTCAGAAGGAACAGAGCAAATTTGTCATGTTCGGGTTACAACAGCAAATAATCTACAATTTTTACGACGTATGGTTACAGCAGTCATAGTCATCCTTTGAGTATTAGTAAATTGGAAATTTCAGTTATGCATGGCAAACTTTTTTTGCCCTCAACTTACTGATAGCATGTGTGTTCTTTTGTATGTACATTTCCTGAAGTTTCCAATATAGTTTTTTTCTTTACAGCAAGAGCTATTGACAATAAAATGGGTGTAAAATAACAGTTCCGTATTTTTTTCTCAAGTAAAATCAGTGTTTAGATTTTAAACAGTTGTCAGACAGTTGGATTTTTTTCTCTCCTTTAAATATTCTGAGCGCTTAAATTATTGTGAAGGGAATCGGTAAGTTAGACGTACTTGTGCGATTTCTTCTATAAGGAAGAAGCCATACTGTGTGGGGGGAAAAGCAGGAGTATTTTCTGTCACTCAAATCCAGTCCATTGAGTGTTGGTTCACTCACTCTTCTATCATATTTGTACGACTTTGGTTATTTACACTAAAAGTTTTATGTGTTGGTCCTTCTCCGTATGTGTAAGTTGGCACGGAATCTTGAAATCCTATTTTCTCTTGTAGTAGTTTAGTAGTAGTATTTACCGAAGAAAAACTTATGTGGGTTTGAGATCTACGTAAGTTTTCAGGCATCAGCCCGTTTTTGCCAAGTCTTTAAGGGGGTCGAGTATTTCTTTGACTTTATCATCAGGCTCTCAAGTTAAAAAATAGAAAACTTCATCATCTTCATCCTCCTGGCTTTGGCAGGGATATTTTAAAATCATTCCTTGGAATTTTGCTCATAGGATTTCAGATGAAAGTTTCTCAATACACTTTGTGTAAAAATGTTCATTTTATGGGCAAATCCCTGGGAGCTGAAAGAAAAATATTTTGGGGGATTTAGTTCTATATATCTTAAACCCACAGAATTGAACAATGCTTACACTTTATGTGTAGATTTTTCTTTGGAATTGCTATTGTAATGATTAAGGTATGCCTTTGAGTTTGCCTTCACTATGTATACAATACAATGAAGGCACTTGAAAGATGTGGTTGTAAATGCATAGAGAAGACACAGAGGACATTTAGTACTTGCTTCCTCACACATAAATTTCATCATGTTTTGAAAACCTTTGAACCCCTCGAGGAATTGAATTAGGGCTAATCCGGGGATTACTTGAAGTAACAAGAGCTATGGCTTTGTCGCTCCTGTCTAGTCCTAATAGCTACAGAGTAAATGTAGTGTGTAATAGTTTTAATTTCCCCATCCAGTTTTTTTTCGAAAGAATTTTTTTCCCCTTTGAATGCCTTTCCTATAGCTCATTACTTGTCAAATGTATTCCAAATATTTGACTTGAACCGGGAACTGGAATTAAATTTTGGGGCTCTCATGATTTTAATCTTGATGTTATCTTGTTTATAACCTCGATAAAAGTATTTAAGTGTGTAGTTGGTTGATAGTGGAGGGAATGGTGTATGAGGATGGTGATGCTTTTAGTGTGTTATTACATGTTTTTTTTTCTCAAAAGGGACAGGTCCGTAGGAGGGAGACTTTTGTAAGTATCAAAGATTCATATGTATAAAGTAGGGTATTGGAAGGATCATAAAAATTTCAAAAGTTGTTTTGTAGGGAATGTCGCTCCTGACATTCCCCACTGATGCTAATGCTTTTCTACTGATGATGATGATGATGACGTTACCCAGACCGAATTTACACTTGCTTCATTATTATTTTCTTCATGTTGTAGATACTATATACAGTTATTAATATGACATTACCAGTACTAAACGCTATTATAGCTAAGATCAACATGGATGATATTCGGGAAGAGAGTCGTAATAATTACTCCGTGGCATTACATAAAATGAATATGTAATGGTACATGGAGCGGAAAATGACAGTATTTTTTCCGGTTGTATGTAGTAGTTACTATTACTCTGTATGTATTTACTGTATGTATACATGTGAGTGTAAATGATACTTATACTATTCTAATTGAAATGCATGCGTTTATTTATTATGATTATACCTTTAGAAAATATTTTAAGCTTGAGCTTAAAAATTCTGAATCACACATTTCACGGAGAGTGTATATGGTAATTCTAAGACTCACTCAACTCTAGTGCGGTAATAGTCCGACGATTACATGCTATTATTATACATTATGAATGCCGTGTACAGGCATGGTGTGCCTCTAAAACAAATTTTTTTGGAAGTGGAGTTTAGTCTCTTTGGTGCTTCTAGAAAAGTATGTATTTAAAAAGGTCTGGCTCTGTTCTGACTTTCTGACACAATTAGATACTTCTACTCTCATACTCATATACACATTTTCTAAATAATAATACTACAGGCGTGTAGTAGCAGTAAGGTTTGGACAGACTCTACCGCACTTAGTGTGATGATGGTAGTACTTTTATTTGGCGTGGGAAATGACACTTGAAACCTACCTTGCCTCACCCCAAGCATCTCTTCTTTTAGAATCCCTTCTATCTTCCTTATATGTTATGTTCCAGTCGAAATTCTTAGAGAATGCTAGGGCTGATATGGTAAAAACTATCTCCCTTGTCCTCCTGGTACTTTCCTCTATGACATTGAACATGAGATCCCAAAATCACTGGTTTCACAACTATTTGTAATTACAGCAAGTTGTGACAAAAAGTCAAGTGCACAACGTTATGTATGTTTACTGTGTTTTAGTATGCATTCATTATTATAGTACTAGGTTTCTTATGATGGGATTTTGTAAATGCGTAAACTATTATCTCATGTGGCTCCCATTATCTTTAAACCAGGCACCCAGACCCAAGCTGAGTGAAACAAGAAGTAATCAAAGGAGGTCTCCTAAGTTTCTTCGTCTTCGTCCTTGGTTACTAAATTTGTTAGCTGTTAAATTCATAAGTTCCTCAAGTGTAAATTGTTTGCTTCGTAAATACCTACAGTGCCTTGCATATGTTTTGTTTATACATAGATACGTTTTTGTATGCAACGTATATCCGTGTCTTTGGCCCTTAAATAAATTTGAAACTTTTGGTTGGAGTTGGAGCCAAACAAGTGTAGGAATTATGTAGACCTAGTGGGGAAGTTAAGCCCTGGTATTAGTACATACGACCGCCGTCATCGTAAAAAGTTTTTTTTACTTTTTCTGCTCTCCTTAAAATATTAAGTAACAGGAACATTCATCCCTGTGTGGCATCTCTGGTATCAAGTACAACTTATCCCTCTGTTTTCATTCATTAGTAAACTTTTCATCTTATTTATGACGTTACTCCGGTTCCATTTTTGGGCCCTCACATCATATACCTCCTTTTTACTCATGGTAATATGCTTAGGAGAAAAATCCTTAACGAACCTATACTATAGTGCCTGCTTAGAAATACACAAAAGATGAATGTGAACAGGAAATTCGACAAGTATCTACCTTGTCAACATGAGATACACTTTAGAACTAACGATAAGGTCCGAGTTTCAGTTCTTGTGCCCCATAATAAGGAATAAATGCATTGACAGCTTTCGGCTCTTTTTCCCATACAAATTCCCCCTGGTTCTCATATTGATATTCTGAAACTTTTTTCCCCCTAGTAGTCCTAATGTGTTTGTTACATAAGTGAACAGTCACTTACATTACAGTCCGTACATGTCCAAGTAAAAAGCTTTTTCAATCAGTTCCCATAAATTGAGATTCTCTCCCTTGTTGTGAGGTTAGATTGCAGAGATTTTAAATACAAAGCTCCAGTTTGACAATATAATCATGTTGGTGGCCAATATTGGTTGAGGTTAAAAAAAAATTCTGGTTTCCAATTTCAACAATGAGTCTATTGTGTAAGACGCACTTGTAACTCCGATAAATATTGTAGACCCTAAAACTGTTGAGTTACGTAGCTTTATATCCCACCTTAAGTTACGGTTTGCATTTTACACCTAATACGGTGGTCAGACGAGCCGTGAAACGAAAGCAGGTCAAGTTACATTTCATTCATGCGTTTATCACTGTATGTATAGATACACATTCATGACATAAGTATATGCGCATTTGGCCTAGTGTTTGTTTAAAAGTTGTAGATTCCGGGCCCGTTACATGCTGACTAAGCTTGAAGAGAGTTAAAATTACGTTACATAATAACGCATTAGAACAGACTAGCTATATGATAATTATGAGCACGGTATAGATATACATACATGAAACAAAATCACGTTTTCATTTGCATTCTGTACTAAAATACTGGAGCAAAGAGGAAATGAAGCTCATTTACTCTCTACTCCGCTACGATACCCTAAATATAATATCTTGGTAAAATTGAAGGAACTGAAGGAAGGGCAGTGTCAAGTGTGTAGTATACTGGAAATAGTGGCGGTGTTTGATCATTACATGGTTCTTAGAAGAGCCAAGGTTTTAACGACGTTACGGCTAATCGAAGTTAATGAGCTCATTATCAGTTGGACATGGTCGAGCATGTACAGATGAGCCATGGAGTGGATGACAAGCAAATGAGCAATTTACTTACTTATTAGCTTGGTTATGAACACTAACAAGTGTGTGGACTTACTTGAGCGTCTTCTCTTCCCTTCTCTAGCTTTTGTCACATGTTTGAATCTTTACTAGGTTTATTTCCGTGTAGTCCCAACCGTCTTAATTACCGTGTGTGCATGTAGTACTACCTCAATTTCTCTTTAATCACTCTGCCTTGGGAGTTAGAGTTTGTATCACACAAGATGTTTTTTTAAAAGGCGTAGTAGCTAAAGCTAACCCTCAAGTATATGGGGTATTTATTGCAATAAAATCTTAGATAGTGTAATATTATTATCTAGTTTGCAGCAAGCAAGGTCGTCAAGGGAGAAAATCAGCAAGGCATAAAATTGTAGCCAAAATTAACGGAATGTGTATAACAACTCTGGTGAACTCTAGATAAATTTGAGACGATGAAAATCATTAGTGTAGATATGTAGAGTGGGACAGAAGAAATGTGAAGTCGCCAGTTTTTCTTATGGAGATGTGAACCACAAAGTGCTTGAGAATATACGAGGGGTAGTTAAGTTGGCAAAAACCATATAATTTCTACCCGTCTATGCTAAATAAACTTGTAGAAGCGTTGATTCGAGAAAAAATTCCAATTTATAGTTGATTTTATTATCAATGTTTTTGTGGTGTGGTGGTACAGTTTAGAGCGTATAAAACTTATTTACAAAAAATTTCACCTCTCTTCTTCTTAATCATAATTCTCAAAGTGGAACATAATTTGAAGCTTATTCCCACACTGTACAAATATTTATACTATGTTACATATTAAAGGACGTATATTATGTACTTTAAAAAAGAACTAGTTTTTATATGCTCGTTATATTAATGAGTTTGAATAAAATGACCCAGACTCTCTCATGCTGTGCTGTGGTGGGTTGTGGGGGAATGGGATTATTTGAGAGGTCTGTCGTCGTCGTCGTCGTAGTAGTATTTGTTATAAAAGATGACTGTAATTTTTTTTCGCTGATAAATTTTCTGGCCTATCAAAACCTATAATCAGGAATGACAATAAATTGCAAGTAAAGGAGGCATAACGTTTAATATATGTATATGTACTTATGAGGAAGTAATACTCTTTAGATGAGATCAAGTTTTTATTCTTGCCCGCTCTTATAAAATAATCAAGATTTTTTGGAGAGAAAAAAGTGTACGATAAAAAATGATATCTCGTCTCTTCTCTCCTCGCTCTTGAAACTTGCGGAGATTACAAGATCTTTGAGGATATATGTATTTTTTTCAAGGACTTAAAACATGCAGGACTATGGCCAGCTGGAGGTGAATGAGTGTGTAGCAAGGAGCATCATGAAAGACAAGTGTTCTTACCGCAATCTCTTCCAGTCTCTTTTTGTCCGGTACTTTACAGTAAGATTGTAATAACATTACTACCTGCGGCTAAGTTTACAGACGAGGCAATACTGAATTTACTATTCGTCTTGAATGTCAATTTCTCCTTTCTTTTGCCCAAGTACGAACAAATGTTATACCACGCTATTTTCTAATAAGATTTTTATATGCTTTGTGTATATGGAAGAAGGGAAAATATTTTGCTCCGGCCTTTAAGTTTTATTTACAACACTATTCTTCTGGAGAAGAAGCATGATGAGCAGTAAAAATATAATAATATGCTTCGTATCTATAAAGAGAATCCTCAAGTATCCTTCATATACCCCTTGTGTAGTTTAGAGATGCAGGGGAAGAGGATTTGTAAAAAGGTTTCATGTGTTCATCCCGGCGGTCACAGGGAAGGAGGTAAAGATTTGTCGGACTATTTTAAGGAGTACTATTTTCTCTGAGCTTTCTTGGTAGGAGAGTTTCTATACACAAATCTCTTTCTATATACTAATATTAGAGAGTAACACCAGATCCACATTATAGAGCTTAAGCTCTACACCATTGAGTGGAAGATAAAAATTATTGAAGAGATGATGTGGATGGTTCTTCCCTTCATCTTCTCACATTCAAGAATTTACGAGACCATCGCTCATTCTTTGTCCTGGTGACTTTTCTCAAGTGAAGGAAGGGGTTTCTTATTCTTTTTATGACTGATATTTTCCTTCCAGTAAATAGTCTACAACATACTACTCGGCATCTTCACGATATATACTTTTCTTCTTGTAATCTTAAATTGGCTCCGGCTTTTAACCTAAAGTTATGTTCCCCTTACACATTAGTTGCCACACATCCCATTAGCTATGACAGTATGAGTAACGGAATAAACTTATGATGATTTTCTAAGGGTGGAAGGATGGAAGGCTCAATTGTGTGGATGAACCCACAGATTCCTACTTTTAACCACCTTGTTGAAAATCCAAGGGCTATGATGTTATGAACATGAGTCCTTAATACCAATCATAATATTTACGTACTATTTACGTAACAAAAAATATTTCATCCGTTTATTTTCCCGGACGTGGTCATATAGAAAAAGCCTCATAGGGAGATGACCAAATTTGATTGTTTAATAGGCAAAATTATGTAGTTATTTGTTACTATATAACATGCTGTGTATGTGGTGAGGAGAGCATGGTGTGGTGAGAATAGGATGATATGTTCTTATTTCATTGTCGAATCAGTGTTGGCAGAGGCAAAAACCCAAAAACCCTGGGTTTTTGGGTTTTTGTGGGTTTTTGTGTGGTTTTTGGGT